>BEWF01000046.1:0-19441 GCA_002583695.1 Pleurotus salmoneostramineus
TATTCTGCACCATACGCAGGATAAATGCGTCCGTTCAGGAAGGTGATGTGAGAACGTCAGGAAGAAGGATGGATACGCGAGAGAGAACAGTCCGGTACGACTCTGCCGTCTGTCCAAGGCAACGAATCCGCGGAGGGAACAGCGAAAGGAGATGAACTATTGGAAGAGGGGTACCGTCACCAGAATCCGAAAGAGCAGCAGAGTAGAGGCGGCGAGTGATCACTGAGGTATGAGGTAGAGTGAGGACTTGTATGCGTCGCCGAATGATAGCACCAAGTAGGCAGATGGTACAACGTAAGGAAACGGCAGATTGAATGTAATGAATTGCAAACGTCGAATGGGAAGGTTCATGAGGCGGGAAATGGCATGAATTTGGTCGAAGAGCATAGGTGGGTTGGACTCAGTTGGAGGCGACTTGATGGGTTGGTGTACGAATGGGGAAGGAGGAGGACGTCCAGCGGTCGAACACATCTGCGTTCTGCGGAGGCACCATGGGAAGGATGAGGATGCTCCATGGGAAATCAACCGACTAGTCTGGGACGTCGTGACAAGTAGCCCAAGTTGTCGTTATTCCAGATACCAATAGCGGAGAGGAGGCATTCGGAGATGAGGAAAGAGTGTTGGCGTCGGCCATGGCGATGAGGAAGAGGTCGAGCTCGTTGGTGGGAAGAAGAGAGAACAAAAGACAGCTGGGTCTGAATTCCCCGAGACCAATCGAATGTCGTCTTCTTCCCCGCACATTTCTTCCTCAGACTTTCCACTCTCCACGGGATCTCTCCCCTCTGCGGTTCCGGGGCAAAGTTGAACCCGATTCAAATCCTCTCAGCTAGGCCTTGCTCCTAGTCCTTATTCCTAGTCTCTGTCCTCCCCTTCGCCGCTCCGAACGTATTCACTCTCTTGGATGAACACCATGACACTGTCCATGAATCTGACCTCTCGTTTCCGCAGGACGATACCATCCCTGTCCGATACGCATCGCGCTCTTTGAGCCTCTCATCAAGCCACCCGAAAGGAACCTTGACGGCTGTGACATCCCTCTCCGCACAGCTATCCATTGCAGACACTCCATTGCTTCCCTCCATCCCTGCGACTGTCCTTCCCGCCATTTCCCTCGTCATATTCAGACAGCATTCATCAAGAGTGTCATCCCCATCGTGTATCGCAACGAGCACATATAGAATGCATATATGCGCTGGAAATCTCTTTGGTTATAACCGGGCGTAGGTACTACGGTGTTTCCGTACTCTATGCTATGAGAGTTATGGACGTGGAGTGTACGTATCGTTGTCTGGATACCCTCCGTATCAGAAGCTGGATGTAAAGCAGCAAGCGAGTATTCGGAACGTTGTATGTAATGTAGTCCGTAAGTGTGGAAAGAGCGATAGGGAGCGGTTTCGTAGGGAACGGGTCCGTGTAGAAAGCAATCATATCCAACGTATATGCGAGAACTGTCCATGGCCATACAGATCAACGTACATACAGATCAACGTACAAGGGAAGAAACATAGTCCATGACGCAAATACACGATCGCCAGAACGGAGCGTTTGCGTCGTCAGCGACAGCCTAACCAAGGGGATGGATCTAAGAACCTGGTCGCTGGAAAGGTCAGCCGAGCCGCGAGCACGTCTTCTAGGCATCGAACCTGCACTAGATGGATGGTGGAGACATGATAATGCCACTGGCAGCCAGATCGTGCGTCTGTGGCGTATCGGTGACCTTCCGTAGTAATGTGGAAAGTCAAGCCGTCTAGCATCTCTTGCCGTTTCCTTTCAGTGAAGGCAAGTAACCCTCCACACTCGAATTCATATGGTACGGTTCGAACGACTTCAGCATGGGCGTAGGAAACTGATTGGCTCTCCCAAACGCACACTGAAGGGTGCTGCGATGGGAGGTAGGAGTGTCGAGGTCGTTGCTAGAGAACAAATCGGATATGTAGCCGCACGCGCTAATCCATAGACTCTTCTTCGTCATCATTTCTGACCTCGCTCGAACCCATCCCATATCCGTACCCATACCCATCCCCATAGCCTCCTCCCAGCATATCGCCCACGAAAAGAATGGGCAGTCGAGACGTGCAGCACATGAATAGTGGCAAATGAGTGTTGAAGAGCGAGAAGCCTCCTTCGATGCGATGAAGACGGGTTTTCGGTGCTGGGAGTTGACACAGATAGACCTGCATCTATGGCCATGACTTGACTGTTAACGTTGAACGAGTCGATGAGACGGGGCTTGTCAGAAGTGGTCGTGATAGATCCAGACCAGTATGAACGAACGTCAGCGCTGATTTTGGGTGACTGGTTGATGTTCACAGCCTGGTGACGAGCTCGCGGTGTAGGGGTACGGAGTACTCGTGCTGCTACGATATGGTTGGGCGGCGAAAGGTGGGTACATCAGAGAGAGAATCGCTAGGAGGGAGGAAGATGGCTATGATATGGGAGATTGACAAATAGAGCTCGGCATCGAGGACGTTGACGCAGCGAGGAGGAGAGCGGGTGCTGTTGTACGCAGGTTTCCATGGTTGACGTATCGCCCATCATCGATTCATCCCTCCAATACCATCTCCAATCTGCTGACCAGGACAGGCTCCCGTTCGCTGATGAACCATCCAGTCATAATTGGACGAGCGTCGACATCGAATACGCAAACCATACGCTCCAAGAGCAGGTCTACAGAGAGGCGATATGCGGGGTTTTCGTTGATGTCGAAGGACGGTGCGGTAGATTGATGTGGATGACGGGAGGAAGATGATAGGGATGACGCTCCCCATCTTCGTATGCCATCGGCGGATGAGGCAAGTTGGTTCTGATCACCTCGTTGTGCATCAAGACCTGTACGCAGGTACTTTGACGCCCGTGAGACGAACAGCAACACGGGTGGTCGTGGGTGATGAGGTGGTAGGTGAACGACGAGGTGAAGGTGGGGAGGGAGAGGAAGATCATGTTGGTCCCTGCGATTTGGTGATCCTCGCGGTTCTGCTGTGCTTGGCCACGAAGAAAAGAAGGGGATCGTGAGGATGGCGATGGGCAGGTTAACGTTGTCGAAGCTGGGTGGTCGTAGCAGCGTCGGCTTCAAACCTTCCAGCGTCTTCGTCAATATCAGCTCCAGCTCCAACCTCCCCATCTCCATCAACGACTCTGAACCTGCTCCAAAAACTTGCGCCTATACCAACGAGAATCCGAGATATGGGAATTAGAGGGGGCGGGTGGCTTGACGAAGCTATGAGCTTTTCAGAGCGACTCTGGTGGGAGGCGTGGATGTGAGAGCTGTATTGGAAAGTCTGTCTGGAGAATCTGGGGGAAGATACGGTTGGTCAGTGAGAGGACGGAGGAACAAAGTACAGGTATCACGCACCATAGTCTGCGCAGTTAAAGCTCCCGCAATCAAAGTGGTCATCCACAACGCGACGAGGAGATAAGATAAACCCCAGGAAAGCTGCCGAGCTGGTAGGGACGAGCGGACTGGAAGAGCGACGTCGAGCGAGGGAGCGGGGTCGTTCAGTTGGTTGATTTGCTGTATACGAAGAGGAAGTGATCTTCTTATAGTGAGGTACGCCGATGTTGTTCTCATGCAGAGGAAGGCGAGGAGGGGTACGCTGGCGCCGGGTAGGAGGACGCGTGTCGCTTGATGGGCATGCCGGATGCAGCGTCTTCGCGGATAATATGTGTGCTGGCGCGTGGGGAGGATAGGGTGAGAGGGTAGCCGATTCACGATTGGTTGGCCAATGCGTCGTGGAACACCCGCCATTTTCGTCTGGGTTCAACATGCGGAAAAGGCGTATGTTTGTGAACACCGGCTTGATGAGGTTTCCGCTGACGAATCTTCGTGGTAGCGGGAGCGTCGTGGTCCAGTCTTCAATATTTCAATCGTCGTCAAGAACGCCCCTCATGCCGCCTCCTGCTCAACACCTCCATGAACTCGAATCGCCTAAAACATCCTGTCCTAAGTCGTCCAACTTCCAAAATCCATACTGCGACGAAGGAAGCGGCGGTGCGACTGAACGAAGAGTTCCTGCGACTGGTGTAGGCTCGTAACGTCGCCAGTATAGTGTCCCGAAGACAGATGAAACGATGCCTAAGAGAAGAAAAGAACGCGGGCATGTCAGTCAGGAAAACGAAAAAAAAGGTCGAAATTTCCACGCACCATAACGAGGATACGGTTATCGATGGATTCGGAGGAGCGTAAGGTTGACTTTGAGAGGACGAGAGGAGGATACGATGAGCATGGAGAAGGGCTTTCGAAGGGTATACTATGAGGGATATGGGGGGATGGAGATGGTGGTGCGGAGAAAGGATCATCGGATGTGTTTGGCGTTGCTTGGCAACAGGCTCGACCGAAATGGCCGATTTTCCTTTTCTCCTTTCTCCTTCCTTCCGTGCACTCGTTTTTACTCTACATTTCTCAAAACGTTGTGCTTTGTGTCTTGCCTTTCTACGAAGGAGACAACTCAGCTCGAAAAAATAAATCTTGCCGTCTTGCGATTTTATCACCCCATTTCGGTGTAACATGGCCCCCATACCTGCAAATTCGAGCCAGAACATTGCCTTGCGTTCCTACTCTGTCAGGAAAAGTCTCCGAATCTCGTTAATGCCGATTTTTACTGGATGTGATGTTACCGCTAGCGTTCCCCTTGACCTTTGCTGGGTTCTTCGCGGATTGCTTGCAGGGTATCAGGCTCACCACGATCACAACGCGTTACTTGGGACGAGGAATTGACCGGACACGTGCGGTGGACTCGTTGGTCGCTGCCGTAGGCAACAAGATGAATTACTCCGAATGTCAGCCCTCGAACTGTGAACTGCTCTCGCTGGATGTACACGTTCTCTTGAGGAAAAGCTTCTATCACACCCTGTGCATGTTATTGTCGTGGTTCGTGTCCTATCCACCGTGTGTATCCGCAAATTGAACGAACGGATAACGATCATTGCGAGGCAGAGCGCCGCTGCATGTCAACCATGTTGCCCGCTGTCGACAAGACGATTCTCGGAGAAATCCCGCAGGTGTGAACGGGCAGTAATCACTTTCCGCATCATTGACTCTGGTATGAGTATCTCCACTCTCATTCAACTTCGTATTCCATTCTTAACCCCTCCTCCTACTTAGTTATCGTCGATACCTGAAATCTAAGAACGTTTTGAACATGGGCTCGGTATCTGTTTTGAAACGTCTTCTCGACCAACATGGATAAAGTATGCGTCTGTGCGTTTACAGCGTGGTATGTCAATTTCTTTCTTCCATTTTCACAGCTGACACCTCCACGTCCCTTGAACATGCACATCAACAGCCAATTCATGACAGCTAGATCAGATGGACGATTCTGACGCCCATCTCCACCACCATCAGCCTCGAAGCAAACACGTTTCTACTGGAAATTCTCCAAAGTCCACTCCAACGTCCGCGCTTACTGGGATGGAGGGTGTAGCAATTCGCTGTATTTCTTGTTTACAGTATGGTCCTTCAAGCTTCGAGTGGGAGTCTTGTCCTTTCGTTTCACGCTGTTAAATTCTAATGGTCGAATTCGCAGTGGAGATACCGCCTATTGTGCTTTGTAGCATTTCATTTGTACGAAACTATCTCTCAGCGCTCCCGTGGAACGCTATCGTCTCCGTCAGACATGGACTGTAGATCTGTTGCCTTATGGTATCCGAGCGTTGACTGTTAGATCTTGACCCAGGCGCTAGTATCGAGATTTTTCCCTTCTCAAGCGTCGTCGACCTGAATCTCATTAACCACTTTTCGCAGTCACTCCTCCGCGGTAAGTCCCCATTTGCCGAATCGCTATCTGCCTCGTTTATACGGCGTGCTAATTCTTTCGAATACCACGCTTCGCTCAAATTTATACCCGTCTATCCGTGTAGAACTCACCATTCCTTCTCCCCTCCTTTCCACCCTCCCCTCCAGCTCTTCTCCCCGTTCTCAATTTTTGCTTCTCATTTCTCCTCCTCTCTCCTCCATTTCTCGGCCACCTCTGCTCCTACCTCTCGATCCGTCATGTCGTCCAGACAGCCGCCAATGCCCAGTCTGCGCACGCGCGAGGATGCTAACCCCCCTCGACTCCCACAGCCCACCGCGGAAGATACCAAGCCCGATATCCGTGCCGCTATGTTTGGCTGTGAACATGACAAAGTAGTGGGAACGAGGAGAGGACGCAACCTCATCGTGAACATCGATGGGACCTCAAACCAATTTAGCGTCAATGTGCGTTCACATCCTTTTCGTCTCACCCTGTTCTGTACTCATGTGGTGGATAATGCAGAGCACCAACGTCGTTGAGCTTTTCAGCCGCATCATCAAAATCGGCGGCGACGTTGAACAACTTGTCTTCTACAATAGTGGCATTGGGACGTATGCGCGACCGTCGTTCCGATCATTCAGCTATCTGAAGCAAGTCATTTACAATTTCATTGACACTGCTATCGCTTGGTTCGTTCATCTCGCTCATCCAGTGACTCCCAGGACCGTGACTTATCTTACCTTCAGGAACTTCGAGAGGATTATCCATGCGGCCTATAAATGGCTTTCTGAAAATTTTCAACCCGGCGACCGCATCTTCCTCTTCGGTACGTGATCGATCTACGTCGGCTTGATGGTCCTCATTCGATCCTTGTACAGGTTTCTCAAGAGGAGCGTACCAAGTGCGCGTCATCGCCGGTATGATCGAAAAAGTGTGTATAATAACTTTCTACTTGAATTCACGCTCATTGGCTTGCGACAACAGGTGGGACTACTCCATAAAGGCAACGAGAACCAGATCCCTTTGTATGTGTCCTTCAACCATTATTTCCTCTGCTTTACCCACTCGGAATCGATAGCGCGTATGAGCTCTACACAGCTTTGACGGCTCAAACTCAAACGTCGAGCGCTTCTACCACTTCGACGGAGGGTGTGCAGGCAGCATGCGATCTTGCAGCGTCAGATTCAATATCCAGCGATAACCAACCGCAGCCACAAGCGTCTGAAAGTCCAGAAGCGAAACTGTGCCAGACGTTCAAGCGATCTCTGTGTCACGAAGGGGTCAAGGTCCACTTTGTTGGAGTATGGTAAGTGATACGCAGACTCCCGTGTCTGAAAATACAGCTCATTCATTGCACTAGGGATACTGTCTCTTCAATCGGAATTCTTCGAGGTCAGTCCTTTCCTGAGACCGTTTCCGGGATGGGACATGTCTGTCACTTTCGACACGCGCTCGCGTTGGACGAGCGTCGAGCGAAATTCCAACCCGAGTACGTCAACGGAGGTCTTGGTCCAATCAAAGGCGCACCGGGAGACGTAAAGGAGGTATGGTTCAAGGGAACCCATTCTGACATGTACGTGATGCTGTATTTGTACTCTCTGACAACCCTCTGACTCTCTTACCTTGTCGACCAGTGGTGGTGGAAACATGAAAAATGAGGACCTGAACAACTTCAGCGACTCCCTTCGGTGGATGACATTTGAAGCTCAGTCCTGTGGGCTTCTAGTCAAACCGTACAACGGAAACTGGGTCGCGGTAGACCCAAAGGAATCATTGACATGGGGTTGGATGCTTCTAGAGTTTCTCCCGTTCGGTGCGCTCGCGTATATGGACAAAGATAGCTTAACGTGGTGGTGAGTTTTGCATACTAATGGTCACAGAAACTTGACATTTTCTAACTGATTTTGTGTTGGATGTTGACATATTCAGGCCGCACCGTGGACAACCCCGGAAAATACAGCCCGGTCAATTAATCCATCAGTCTGTTTTCACCCCGAGTGCACGGGACACGAACGCGGAGAGGGAACTTGACGCACTTTCCAAGGTAAGGGTGTCAGTCATTGCGGTGGCTGCATGTTTCGTAACCATGATCAGGTCATGCCATTTTCACCGCCCCCCTCTCGTTCATACACCCCGAAGGCACTCCTTGTTCCAGGCTCAGCACTCGAGGTTTCTAACTGGCAAGAGCTCTTTGCTGTCTTTTCGTACGTATCAAGGTTGCCTATCATCGAGCAAGATCCCTTCGAGAATGCATCACATACCCTCAATTCCCTATCTCACGCCTGTGACATCCTGGAGTCTGGTATAGGGGATAAGTCGCATGCCTTGAATACAATCGCTGCGGCCATACAAACTCTCCAGTCATTCTTAGACAATTGCAAGTCAATTTATCCATATTCAGTACTTTTTTTGACATTTATCTAGCCGCGCGCCTGTCCTCACTGTTAGAAGTGCCGAATGTTGACAAGGTGCTGTTAAAGGTGATGAGTGCTGCCGTGCGCCTGCAATTGTTTGCGACAGCACCAGAGGCAAAGCTGACACTTACACGGCTACTCGCCAGTGCAAGCCCAGCTCTGCACCTTCTCCCCATTACTTCGGACTTATGGCCGACTTCTGCTCAAGTATACAAATGGGGCTCCTCGATTCTTGCTACGACTCACCGAGATGACTTTCTCAAAGTTCTCCAACCATTCGGTGAGCCGTTTCATCTGTAAATCAAGCCATATTTAACTCCGTGTAGCGTGCCTCGGTTACCTCAAAGAGGGGTATAATTTAATAGAGAGTGTGGCCTTCTCGCTTCAGGAGCTAGGACAATTCATATTTACCTCAAGCATTGACGAGGCAACATCCATTTTCATTTGGGACGGATCCACTCAACCTTCCAACGAAATCACCAAGGTTCGACGAGGGGGTTCAACCATCTCCAGTGATGGTTCACACATTGCCGTTGCAAAAGGGAAGGATGTAATCATCATTGACACCACTGCGCAGCCGCCCTCAACCACCAAATGTACTGACAACGAGGATCCCAACGACAGTGGCAACATCTTGTCTCTATGCTTCTCCACCGACAACCACACCCTAGCAATGGGGCATCGGAATGGCTGGGTCAAGCTGTGGCGACGGGAGGTAGATAAATGGAAGGTGGTCAAGAGGTTCAAAGGCGGGGACTTAGGGATCTATGACCTTGCTTTCTCGAGGGATGGCTCTCGATTGGTGTTCATTTGTTGGGGGGGTTCAGTCAAAGTTTGGAATTTGGCGGATGACGCGGTGATCGAGTTGGAAGATTCTCGAGGCTCATCGTCACTTGCGTGGAGTCCTTCCGGAGATCGGATCGTTTCTGGCACCTACAATGGCAGCGTGAAGATCTGGAGCGCCGATCGGGGGAAGATCACGCACACGTTCGAAGCCCATGATGACTGGATTCGGTGTCTGGCATTCCTGGATGATGGACAGGTGCTTGCGACGGGGAGCGATGACCACAGGATACGGATTTGGCGATGCGATACCTGGGAGAAGATTTGGGAGTTTGATATTGGTGAAGATGTTTGGTCACTTGCTTTCTCGCCGGATGGGAAGCGGCTCGTATCTGGAGGCAGGGAAGGTGCTGTCCATCTTTGGGATGTGGACATGGGAGACGACGAGCTTGTAGGTTAATTTCTACCCTACGCATTCCCTTTTTACATCATAACTATACCATTGCGGCGGATTCGCGAGTCATGCATGAGGTTTAGCATCATGTCCGAGATCATGTCGAAGTCAATTGTGTTTCACGAAGGAGACGACGACGACGCCAATGACGCAGATTTATGAAAAGGGGCAAGGGGACAAAAGCTCGTCTCAGGTCGCTTCCGCAGGCGCCTCATTCAGGAAAGACAGTAGTTTGCGTGCACTAACTTTTAGTTATGGAGGAACAAGGATGTACACGGGGGACCTATAGAGCAACATACAACATTGATGAATGAGGTACGAGAATGGTGCAACTAAGTACGGGGGGCGGCACCAGGAACGTTACGCCTCTCGCATCGTGGGCGGTCCTGTGATGCGAGCACAGGGTTGACGATTGTAACAGGGATGTCGGCGAAGTTGAGCGCGACGAGGAGGTCCTACATCACCATACGCTTCAATATATATATGCGGAAAGTAACGTTGGGAAACGCACCTTGGTGTCACTATCCACCTCCAAGCCTCCGACACTCGCGCTGACATCCAACGCCGACACTTCGTGGACGTAGTTGTCCTTGCGTTCACGCTCTTCTTCTTGGAGCTTGAAGGAAATACCACGGACGGGACCTTTAACAATGAATCCGAATAGGCACAGGCGAGTGGGTAAGAGGAGAGAGCGAAAGAGAGAGGAGAAGGGTACCCACTGCCGTACTAAATGTTTGGATTTGGTTTGGATGCTCATGCTAGGGTACGATGAGCGGCGACGAGGACGTATGTTCTTGATCAGCGTTGGTGACGGAGGAAGTGACAGGGTAGGGGTAGAGAGCGTTTGTGCTGCAATAAGCTGGGTCGTGTATGGTCGATGGATAGTTTGCTCTTCCAAGTGTTTATGGCTATGATTGGGACAGAACTTGAAGACAGCTGATTGCGAGAGGAAAGGTCGTACTGTCATGGCTATTGATGGTCGTCGCAGCACCCCGCACACTTCTCCAACGTCATCTCTATTCATCTACTCTCCCTCTAGCCGATATCTCTACCTTGAACCTCCCTCCAAAACCGCTGCAGAACAGCGCCAGCGACTCCACCTACAGTCGAACCCGGGGCGTAGAAAGCCTCCGACGAAGTAGATTCATGATCGGCGAAGCAATAGCAGGAGAGGCGCTCTCCGAGGGAGCTGGTATCTGGATGGAAGAAGCCCAAGCCATTAGTACGTTGAGGCGAACTTCGACTGGGGGATACACACCATGAATCAACATACATTGCCCTCCAGATACTCTAGTAGCCATAAGCCACGTGTAGGTATCTTGGACTGGATCGTATCCGTTACCGGTCAAAGGAGATGGCTGGGGTAAGGCAAAGATGTCAGTCAGAGCCCGTTTACTGAGGATTATACCTGACTCACTGAACTCGGAGTCGAGGTAATTCTCCCATCTTCGCCGGGAAGTATTCAAAGGCAAAATTGGAGAGAGCGAACTCAAGGAAAAGGAGTAGCCAAGGCTGAAACCATGGGATCGGTCGAATGGGAAGGCTTGTGCTGGGCGCATGGTCGAAGAATTGCCTGTAAGAGGTACGAGAGTCGAAGAGTGAATCGTAAAGAGAGCTGTTTGAGCGCAGGAAGATGGAGGTGAAGAAAATGGGTCGACGTTGATGATGGCGATGAGAAAGAGGGCGAGGTCGTTGGTGGGAAGAAGAGAAAGCGGTGGGAGTCTAGCGGACTCAATAGTACCGACAACCAATCACAACTGCGTACCTGTGACGTTGCTCTTCCTCACACTCGGCTTCCTCGGGCCTGTCGGATGCTTCCATCTTAGTCTTTACAATTTCTTCCCTTCATCTCCCTTCCTCCCGTAATCTGTGCTTGCGCACTTCGGTGCGCTATTCACTTTCCTCAATCGGCGGTAACATACACCAAGCATGGATCCCACCCCTCCCCACTGGTGGTGGATGCGTCCCCACAGACTTCGCGATGAGCAAGCGTACGATCATCCAAATATCTCCTTCAAATCTATCGATGACGGATTTTCAAGTCCTTACTCCTAGAAACAAGTGCTCGAAGATTGACTGCTGGAACACAGAACGAAGCAAAGGCGTAACCTGTAATCCCCAGAGGCAACGTTGTCAAGAAACGAAAGACATGGTCAAGTAGGCGACTGGTGGCGCAAACGGTGCCTGCGTATCCAATGGGACTGCCAGTAGGATGTCGAAGGGAAGCTTTGTCTCAGATTAGACGAGCGTATTCAGTCGTTTCTGTCATCGTGTGCTCCGGAAAGGCGAAAAATCAGTCTGCGTCGTCAGCTTCACAAGCGAGCCCGGCTGCTTTCAGGCTTACATATGGTGGACTACTCTAGAGGCCTGGCTTTGACGGAGAAACGAGAAGATAGAGTCGAGAGTTTGGAGACTAAGCACAAAACGAGACTGGGGACTCAAGTACTCAAGACTGAGCTCAGAATTACAGATATGAGAGCATCAAAGATCCGAACTGCAAGTATTTCCAAACGAATGTTAATGATTGATGTGACTGAATGTATGTGATGTCGCTGGTATGGAGTATAATTCCTCGGACGTTCTATTTGAAAATTGATACATGAGAAACGACAGAGCACACATTTGAGTTTCTGAACGTACCATTGTGTTTACGGCTTCATTCGTCCTTCGCCCTCCCGACCATCTTCTACAACATCCATCAAAAAGAAAGACAAAGGTCGCGGCACAGAATTGTCATCGTTAGCTGGCATCGTCCATACGGAAGCATATGATGCGAACCCAGCGAAGTGACAAGGAAGACGCAAATTCAGGCTTGATACGGAACCGTCGCGAGACAAAGCAAAAAGTCGAAGTGAGAGTTGACCTAAGCGACGAAGGACGAAACGAGACTGGCGACTCGAGAACGAGAACCGAAGCTGAGGATGAGAACCGCGTACTGAGACTTCGGGACCAGGGATAGGACAAGCTCGAAGCTTGAGCTATAATATTGAGACGCGAGCTAGCTCAAGCCGACTCCATGCGCTGAATCATGGTTTGGACTAGAAAGCTGTAGCGAAAACGAAAGAGAAGGGATTCCGCAGTACCGTTAGCTGTACCGTTGCATTTATAATACAAATTCCATGACGATCGAAGATAGCTGGCGCCATTATAGCGGCAGGAACCATTGTTTGCGTTATTCTCGAGGGGAAAAACGAGTAGGGGAATAAGGCTGCATTTAATGTCGTCGGGGAAAGGGCGAACCATCCAGCGAGCCATCCAGCGAGGAGAGATCCATGGAGACAGACGAAGGATGAATAAGCGAACCAAACCATACGTCGACATCGGCGTCGCGTTCGAAAGGAACAGAGAAGCCGCAAGCAAGACTTAGATTTCGGCTTGAATTTCGTGGATTAGATCTCTTGAGGCTTTCGCGCGAGGAGAGGGGACAAAGGGGAGAGGGGATCGAAGAGTTGACCCAAGGGAATAGAAACCAAGCCAGAGATCGTAGGACAGGTGACTCAAAACGATATCCGGAGCGACGAGTACGTGCTGAGGGAGGGATTCGCAGTGAGAACAAAGGAGGAGACCACGGATGGGGACTGCAGTTGACATGACGGGGGCATCTGAGGAGGAGGGATCAATCGAGATCAACGTACTTTTAAGTAAGAATACGCGAAACCACAGGTATGCCGTAAGGGGAAAGTTTGAACTCTAAATCGTTCTTCGTCTTCCTTCAGATCGTAGTGGGATGGACTTCGACTCCAGAAAACAGCGTCATATCGCAGTTTACGTCTGAGGTGTGCTAAGATGAGTCATACATCGATAGGCCAATTCGAGTAAGTTTACTGTAAAACGTACCATTGAAGAGCGGCCTGGACGAAGCCAGTAAACGGCTGGGTAATAGCGAGAAGACAACGCGAAGATCGTCTATTCGGTCCTGCTGGATTACTCTCTGCCATGAGTGGGGTGTGCGCCCGTTTTCCCAGGCGATGTGAGCGAGAACGCCGAGAACAATGATGGAGACGCGAAAGAGGGCATTAGATCTGACTCTGTTGTCTACGAAGGTACCGAGTGCGAGGAGGTAACCCATCTGATGAGAATCGAAAAGAGCAGTAGAGGTGGCAGGTAAGTCACTAGGAAGAGAAGGAAGGGTAAAGGTGGACGAAAGTGGTCACTGTATGCGTCGCCGAATAGCACCGAAAGGTAGGCAGGACGATGGAGTAACAAATTGGATGTAGCAGAGGGCGTAGTCGGTGTTGAGATAAACCAAAACTGGCGAATGGGGAGGTAACTCAGTGATGTGCTGACCCCAGGTCAATGACTAGGTCACGACAATTTGGGTCAGGGTGCTTTGACTTGACCTGACCTTTGACGGTTTGGGAAGGGTCAAGCGCCCGGGGAGCGCCCGGAATCTATTTCTATAACAAGATATTACGTAATCATCGGAGGTAGCTACTCATCGAGCACAATAACATCGGGAACATCGGGAATCGCCTCGTCGTCGGCCTCAACAGTGAGCCCGTACCTGTCCAATTCCTCCTTCAAATTCCGCGAGGCAAATGCCATGAACATACTCATACTCCCTCCCCACGGCGTCTCTGTTTTGATCTTGGTGGCAGCAAACACCTCTGACAGAGGGATCTTTTCTTGTGCTACGACGTGGAGATGGACACGACGGACTGGATTTGCGGTATCAGCAACAGCAAGAGGGGGGGAAGCCTCCTGTGAGCCGGTGTCATGCTCATCATCCTCGTCGGATGAAGTTTGGAGATCTTGAACCATCCCCGCGATCGTCGTTGGTGTGCCGCCCTCTTCCTCTTCCTCTGCCTCGGCGTCCTCCTTGCTGGTCTCCACCAATTTTCGCTTTCCCCTCCGCTGTGTTGATCCCTTGTTCTCATGTCCGCGCCGGATATGCTGGGCTAGAATGGCTGTCTTGTGGACACGATCTTCATGTAGACGATTTCGGAGTTTCGTGTGAATAAGACCCATGCGACTGAAATGCCGCTCCGCACCAGCAGAGTTCGCCACCACACTGTGGATGAGGTGTCCTAGTTTGGCGAGATCGTTCTTGGTTCCCATGGCCTTCCAAATATTTGCAATCGAGACATCCCTTCCCTGTTACTGAGATTAGTGACTTGAAATCAAATTCTCTGCCATTCCATCCACTTACCTCTGCCTCTGCACTTCGTAGATGGTCCTCCAAGACCATAGCTTCACTTGTATATGGCATATTCCCATTGTAATAATCACCAAACTGTCCCAATAAGCTGGATGGTGCAACAGTTTCATCGGGGAAAACTCGTAAGTAGACTCGTTTGATGACACCAAATAGGCCGAGGTGTGTAAGGGAGTGACGAGCCTCACTGAAATAATGGGCTCGTATGTAGGGATTAAGGAATATTGCAACGATAAAAATGTCCTGGTCACATTTCTGCCATCGCTTCGTGAGGGAATTCATGATGGCCGTGTTGCAAGGGGCGTCAGTATATCCTTCCGCAGATGAGTACGTGTGATACAGATAGCCAAGGACGGTGAGGACTTGGTCAAGTCGTGTAGTCGATGCTTGCGAGACGTTCGCCGCCAACGCAAGAGGCTCAAGATATAATTTGAGACTAAACTCGGGTAGAATGGGTTAGTCAAATTACAAGGCATCAATATGCCGATGAGAATGCGTACTGTGCGAGATCTTTCCAGAAGTTCATGTCCAAAAGAGTTGACATCAGGTCAAGAACTTTTTGCTGCTTTGCTTGATCCCTCCCTACTAACTTCATAAATTCTTGTTCATCCGTAGCCGCTGAGGCAAGAAGCAACCGGCTAAGACAGAGAAGGCGTTCAATAGAAAGATAATGAGTGGTCCAACGAGTTAGAACTGCGCGAATAAAGGCAAGGACTGCGTCATCGCCGTGTCGTTTTCGAAGGATACCGATTGCGCGAGAGTGAGTCGTGAACCAAGTGATGATCAATTGAACCTTTTCAAGGGTGTCCGTGACTTTGGGACCAGCGTGCTTGAATAAGTCACCAACAATCAGGTTCACCTAGAGCACCAACTGTGAGTATGAAATCTCTTAATCTGACTCAAATTTGCTAGACCTGATGCGCCCAACATGGAACAACAATAAGGTGCGGCTAATCCTCTTGAAGCAGACGTTGAAGCCCCTTAGAGTCCCCGCCTGAGTCACAGCACCAACCAATCAGTTTCACTTCAAATGTTCCACGAAGGATTTCGATGTTGCGCTTGACAATGCGAAGTAGATTTTGAGAAGTCTTCTCGTCGGCGGTCACATTGTGGACATTTAAGGGGTACTCCTGGCCGCGACGACAGAGTTAGATCAAGCTCGAGATCGAGAAATATTTATGAGACAGTTTACCTTGCCTTCGACATTAAAGCCAGTAGACTGCAAGGACTCCTTGGCTACGTTCTTCCAGCCGTCAACGGTGCCTGTAGAGTAGCGCCCCGCGACTTCTCTGTAGGTTGCTGACTGTGTCTTTTCGACCTCTGAATCCAAAATCCGCCCAGACAGGCTCTTCCGACCCGGCAACTTGGCTTGAGGGACATACTTGCCCATGAACTCGCGGAACTCAGGGTTTGCTACGGCAGCCCAGGGTAGCGTCGTCGCAGTAAAAAGGCGGCAGAGGTCTGCAGCAAATACGATCTGTTGATCCGAGTCCCAAGGAGCCGATGAGACAACTGCGAAAGTCCCTTGAGAGGTCTTCTGCCGCTTATTAGATGACGAACTGGAAGGTACGGAGTCTGATGAATCCGCGCGGCCCTTTTCGTCCTTGAAATCATCCTTGACCTCCTCCCAGGCGACTAGTGGACACTTTCGAGCGTGTCGAGCCATTACATCACGTTTACCGCATACAAAGTCGACCCCTGCAAGTGCTGGAAGGGGTGAAAACACTGAGCCAAACTGTCGGACTTATATCTTTTGTTTTACAACTGACCTGCCTTTAGGAGCTCGGATGGACTGCGTCGCCTTGTGATTACATATTTCTCGAGGTTTGCCGTGTCCTCAGTCTGGAGGTCTTCGATCTTCCTGTCGACACATTTCTTGCACCATGCCTTTTTGTGGGACTGGTCACCCTTGTACTTTGTGCCGTCATATCGGAAGTGTTTCCAGGCGGGTCCGAGTTTTCCTGACATTGAGAAGTCTGAAGGAGAATCGCTGGTTTGAAGTTTGAACACGACAGAATAACAAGCTAAATAGGACAGAATGTTTCTATATAAACAACAGTAAAACTCCGCTTGACCCCCTCCGAGGTCAATGCCTCTTGACCCTGACTTGACTGACCCCTGTGACTAGGGGTCACGTCAAGGGGGGTCACGTCAAAGCACATCACTGGGGAGGTTCATGAATGGAGGAAAGGATGTGAATTCGGTCGAAGAGCATGTAGGAGAGATGGATAGCAACCTGATGGCTTGGTTGACGAACGGGGACGGGAGAGGCAACGGAGGGTCCAGTGGTCGAACATCTGCGCGCTACTGGCATCGGAAGGATGAGGATGTTGAATGCAAAATCGACCGACTCGTCTATAACGTCGTCACAAGTAGCCCAAGTTGTCGTTATCCCAGTTAACGATAGCAAGGAGGAGGCATTCGGATATGAGGAAAGAGTGCCGGCGTCGGCGATGGCGATGAGGAAGGCATCGAGTTCGTTGGTGGGAAGAAGGGAAAAAGGATGAGAGCAGGACACGGGCTCATCTCCCCGAACGGCGAAACCACCCCACGACTGTGACGTCTTCGTCCCCACTGTTCGTCCTCGGACTTTCCACTCTCAACGGGATGTCTTCCCTCTGCGGTTCAGTGGCAAAGTCGAAACCGATTCAAGTCCTCTCAGCTCCTCGCTGCTCGTCCCTTGAGCTTGCCTTGTTCCTAGTCTCTGTCCTTTTGGTAGCAACCAGTCCAGTCTCTTGGGTGAACACCACGCCACCGTTCATGAATCTGAGATCTAGCTTCTGCTGGACGGTATCATACCCGTTGCATACACAATGCCGCCACTCCCTTCTCGTTCTTCGAGTTTCTATCCAAGCCACACGAATGCGACTTTTACAATAGTGACATTCCTCTTCGCGCAGCTGTCCATTGCATACACCCCATCCCTTCCCTCTATCCCTGCGATTGTCGTTCTCGTCATTTCCCTCCTCGTACCCAGACAGCCTTCATCAAGAGTGTCGTCGTCATGGTGTATCGCGACTGACGCATATAGGGTGCATATATGCGCACAAAATCTCTTTGGTTCTAACACGTCGTAGGGACTACTGTGTTTCGGGTCATTGGCGTATGCTAGAAAAGGTATGGACGTGGCGTATACGTATCATTCTCTTGGTACCATACGTATCAGAAGGCAGGCAAGTCTTCGGAAGGTAGCATTGTAGTCCGTAAGTGCGGAAAGAGAGATACGTGGATGTTGCGTAGAGAACGGGTCCGTGTAGAAAGTAATGTCCATGCTCGAGGTATAGAGTAGGTAGCGAAAAAAATTGACCATGCGTGTACAGCAGACCGAAGTAGAGTATAACGACAGACGTCAACTTCTGTCCATGACTAGCAAACACACGTTCGTCTCAAGAGATCCTCCACGCCGTCTACCCACAGCGCAACCTCAAATCCTAGAGTAGAGGATGGTAAAGCTCCGGTAAACACGTGAGCATCGCAAGCAGCGTCCTCGAGGATAAAAGCCGTGTTGAGAATGCCACTGAGAGCTTGGTCGCGCGTGTACGAAGTACCGTGGACCTTTTGTGATTGTGTCGAAAGCCAAGTCGTTCAGAATCGCTCGGGTTTCCCAAGTAACCCTCTGCGCTTGAACCCATAGGAAACGGCGCGAACGATTGGTGCTACGATGGGAGGTAGAAGGTCGTTGCTAACGGGATAGAGGGGAGGGATAGTCCAATAGCCACACGCACTGATCCATAAACTCTTCTTCGGCATCGGTTCTGACCTCGATCGAACCCATCCCACACACGTCCCATCCCTACGCCCGTGCCCATAGCCTCCTCCGAGCATATCTTCCACGAAAGGAAGGTGGGATCTGCAGCTAGACGAGAACCAAGACATCCGATACATGGATGATAAAAGCGTGTTGAAGAGGGAGAAGGAGATTTCGGTGCTCTGTGTTGACACGGACGAGGAAATGCGAAGAGTATGGGGAGACCTGCGTCCACGTCCATGGATCCACCGCTCAAGTTGAAACGAGTAGATTGCAGACCGAGGTGTAGTGGTCGTGGTGGATCTTGACCAGCACGAGCGAGCAACGACGCCGACCTTGGGTGGCTGGTCGATGGTTACAGCCTAGTGAAGAGCTCACGATATGGGAGCACGGAGTATTCGTGCGGCTACGATATGGTTGGAGGTCGACGGCGTCATCCCTCGGGGAGAGGGAATCGTCAGAGGGGAGGAAGATGTATACAAGGTGGATGATCGACGAACAGAGCTTGCAGCATCGAGAAAATTGACGCTACGATGAGAGGGGTGCGACGGATGCTGTTAAACGCGGATTCCATGGCCGACGTATCGCCGTTCAATACCTCTAATCTTCATCGTGCCTATCTTCCCTCCCATGCCAAGTCCCAACTGCTGACCATGATACATCCTCTTCGCAAACGAACCATCCAACCACAATGGGACGACCGTCGACATCGATATGCCGACCATAGGCCCGAAGAGCATGTATGGGGAGATGGGCTATGGGAATCCAAGCCAAAGAACAGCGAGGAGAGCGGGCGATCGATGCTCTAGATTGATATGGATGACCCTCTTTGTAATCCACCGCCGTTGAGACAAGGAGGACATGGGTAGTGCGTGTCGTGATGTCTGGTGGCGGACTGGAACTTGTACACGCGTCCTTTGGCGCCCATAATTGAAAAATATGGGCAGAGCACAGGCTGATCGTGGACAATGATCAAAGCTGGTGACTGAGAAGCTGGAGGCGGAGAGGGAGACGGAGGCCATGTTTCCTGAGTAGGTCGGTGAGGGTTGGCTGTCATCGCGGTTCTGCTGGAATAACCCGCGAAGAAAGGAAGGGAATCGTAGGGAGGACTAGGATGAAATTGTCGAAGCTGGCTAGTCGTAGTATCGTCGTGTG
>BEWF01000047.1:0-10537 GCA_002583695.1 Pleurotus salmoneostramineus
CAATTAGCCATTGGGGAGTTATTCGAGGTGGTGGGTGGGGCCGGCTGTGGCGGAAACTAGAAGTGGTGAGTTTTCCTCCGGACTTCTACCTCTGAGAAGGGCGGGACTCACTTACTGGTCATTGTAGGAATGTGTCGCTGCTCCGGGATAGACGGTTCAGATGGTTCTGGAGGTGTCCGGCCAGCCTACCCTCTCCCTGGTACCACCAAAGATACAACTTGAAACCTCGCCTTCAACGACGCGATTGGATGCGCTAGAGCAGTGTTAGCATGACACGAACACGACCCTAGAAGGAATAGGCATGCCAATAAGTTGCTGAGGAGATAATTGATGCCGAAGGTTTGGCCAATTTGAGGGAAACTTGACGACAGTGTGTTTCTTTCTGTTCCTATTGCTTCTCAAATGCCATAATTAGCTTACGATACCTCTTAGACACCCACAGCCAAGCCCTTGAAGCCGTCGTCGTCCAATCAAATGACTTCCTCCCATACCCCCTCCTCCTCGCACCCCGGAGCACCCACCTCGAAACGACGACTTCGGTGTCGATCAAATACGCGCTAGAGCATCGTTAGAACGTCACGAACAACATGCTAGAAAGAATGAACCAACCATCCAGTGGTTGGGGAGATATTCTGGGTTGACCAGTTGGCCGGCTTTGGAGAAAATCGAGCTAGGTGCATTCGTATCAGTTCCGTTTGCTTCGAAAGCAATATATCTGACTTACTACATTGCTTAAACACCCACAGCTGACCCATTGACGCCGTGGGCATCGACTCAAACAATGTCTATCCACCCGACCTCCTCCCAGTACCTACCCGCACCGAAGTCGGAGTTCCGATTTCCGCGTTGATTTCATACTTTCCAAGAAGCGTCAGCATGACACGAAGAAGATCCTAGAAGGAATAACCGAACCAACGAGCCGTTCACAAGATCTCGAAGCTCGAAGCAGGGGCCGGCTGGGTAAAAAACGATGTTAGTAAGTAAACATTGCATTTCGGTGACTTGGGTAACTTAATACTCACTTTCTATGCTTCCTAGGCACTTCTCTCCGAAGGATCGAAGGCCATGGAGGTTGTTCGGGTAGGTACAAGAAGTTAGAACACGAAGACGGTCAGTCAGGGCGTCGAAACAGGTTCATGAGGTAAGTTATAGCCTCACATTATTAGGGTAATCATTCTTCGGTCATGACTCATTTGACAAGGCTTCGTGCACAAATCTTCAATCTTCGGCACCTCTAGCCGAAGGATGGTTGCAGGAGTGATATACCTAGAGCCCTCTGCTCGGACCCGTTCATGCCACGCTTCGCGGTGGCCCACAGTAACAAGTTGAACTTACTGGTCCAATTCCGCTCCGTAATCCCACTCGCTTCACTCAAGAAAATTCTTACAGCTGAGGGCCTACCGTGTCGTTCGTCGACCTAGGCGCGCTTTCAAACGTCAAAGTAAGTCAAGGCCTTTCGCGGCCGCATCTTCCACTTTCTGACAACTTCCTTCCTTTTATCCAGACTTTGTTTACTCATTGGCTTGAATATCCATGCAAACGACTACACATGCGCGTGAACGTTGAAAACGGTGATGGCGTCACATCCCAGATGTGTTTCATTCGTCCGCGATCAATTTAGGCTATCCTCGCCTTAAGACCGTCCGAACCGTCCGACATCGCAGTATCGCACTCAGTCTTGACTCTTGTGCCTGTACGATCGGTCACTTGGAATATACCCCAGTCAGCTATTTTTACTCGTGTATGGGTGGGAGATCCGTATTTACTCTTTTCGCAGCATCTTGCTCTCACTGTACCGGCGCATCGGATCATCTCCAAACGGGGCACGCTTCATGGCGAAGAGATGGATATAATTTTTGGAGTCGTCCGTCCCGGATGCTCTGATCTCGCAGTGAGTCATGCTCCCACCCTGGTCTTTTCTGAAAATAAACGCAGCTGTTCCATAAGTAGGCCCACCCTCGACTTTTGCCTCAAGGCTGTCAACCCACGATCCCACGATGAAATCCGCAATTGCCTTGGGCTTGCTTTTCGCCGCCTCTTCCTTGGCGGCCTATTCACCCATCCGCGAATACAGTGGTCAAACTTTCTTCGACCACTGGACCTTCTTTGACCAAACGGACGCTCAAATAAACAATGGTCTTTACATCATCACCAACTTCTGTAACCCGACGTGTCTAATTTCTTGTGCTAGGCGACGTGCAGTTCCTTGGCGAATCCGCTGCGCAATCCCAACAGCTCGCATTTATCAACGGGGCTGGGAACGCTATCATAAAAGTGGACAATACTACGACAGTGAACATTGATGACAAGCGGGACTCAGTACGTTTCGAAATCCAGTTGAATCAGGTTTTTGTTTATCTTATATCTAGATCCGTTTGGAAAGCTTGGAAGCTTATGGTGTTGGTAGCCTGATTGTCATCGACGTTGTCCATTTGCCCTTTGGGTGCTCGGTGAGCCGTCCGTTTCCATCCTTGGATCGTTTGTTGATCCCGCGACGTCAAGGTGTGGCCCGCTTTCTGGACCCGTGGCATCGGTGCACCCTGGCCTACAGTTGGAGAAATTGACATTATTGAAGGGGTCAATCAACGGGATTTCAACCAAATGGCTTTGCATACTACTCAGGGTTGTGCTCAACCCAATAACGTCGTCCAGTCCGGCACTACGCTGCTGAGTGATTGCACCACGGATCCCCAACATACAAGTGGTTGTACTGTCCGTGAAAGCAAGCCAGCTAGCTATGGGACAGCTTTCAATGCAGCCGGTGGAGGCGTCTTTGCCGCCCAGTTTGATGTATCTGGGATATTTATCTGGTTCTTTGGTGTGAGTTTCCGCCCCAACCTTATCCTATCATCATGCTCAGACGCGAGTACCCAGCGCGCCAATGTCCCCGCTGGTATCAGCTCCAATGCTACGTCTCTGGACCCCACTTCGTGGGGTACTCCATCCGCTGCTTGGCCCTCATCTTCTTGTTCAATTGCGGATCATTTCTCTGCGCAACAGCTCGTTCTAGACATCACTCTCTGCGGTGATTTGTAAGATTATTACTCCCTCGCATGCTCTTATTTGACTTGAGCCTCCTGATGGCAGCGCAACACCAACATACAATCAAACTTGCCCGCCCCCAAGAATGAGTTGTGTACGTCCCCGACTGGGTCTCTTATCAGCGCCAACTCATCATAGTCTCTTTCCTTCTAGTACCAAGATAACGTTGTCGGCAATGGTAGCAACTACCGCGACGCTTACTTCGAAATACCCTTCATCCGTGTTTATGGAGCCGATCCATCTGTTGCTCCTGTTGCCTTTTCCACTGGGTCGGTCATCACATCTACGGCGACAGGCGTGTCCCCGAGTCAGCCAATGCAAACAACCACCACCCCCGTGAGCGGCGGCGGCGGTAGCGGCAACGGCACTACGAATGAAGCTCACCATGACGCTCCTTTGTGGAATATCATCGTATTCTTGACTTTATCCTCTTTATACTTAGGACTCATGTACTAACGTGAAGCTGCGATCTATATTCGAACCTCCCTTTGAATTGTTGACTTGTTTGAATCATGTGCAATGCCCAGTTCTTCTCCTCGAGCTGCGCCACCAACCCTACATGCCAAGCTGATGTACCAAGCTACATACAAGTTACATCCATCATCACGACGATTGCGGCCAACAGTGAATGCATATGGTACATCTTCGTCTCTATGAGAGCTATCACTTTCTGACACTCTTCCTCCTCCTAGCTCCGTAGGCCATCACTGTGATCATGTGTGTCTCTGTCTGGGCATCAAAGACAGTATCCTGTCTGTATGACGCACTTGATGCTCGACGCGACGAAACCCTAACGATACCTCTGTGATACTGCCCGAAGAAACCGACACCTCGCGCATTGGCTGGGACCGACTTTCACCACCAGTGCCTTCTTCGATACCGACGCGTTGAGGCTCCGTAGCATCCGACTCTTCTGTTGGTTGGCCCTAAAATCTAAGTGAATCCGCATGATGTCTCTGGCCAAGTGAAATCGCCTCAACGCTGACTTTAGGCTATAAAATGGGCTTTCTGCCTTTTCATCCTTCATCCTGGTTGGTCTCGGTGCTGGTCATCGATTTAACTCAACGCTCTACTTAGAAACAGAACCATCCCCTCCTTTCTATCTTCGTGTCAACAAACAGCGACGATGGTCCTCGTTCGCCTCTCAATCTTCACCCTCTTTCTCTCATCCGCGCTCTCGGTTGTTGCAAGTCCATTCCCCCTCGTACCCAGGGACCTCCCCGAGGAAGCATCGCAATTGGCGTTCGATGAATCTACAAAGCAAATTATCGCCTTCGATACGGCAGGACAGCTAATAGGGCGTTTTGAACCCGCCTCAATACCGCCTCTTGAAAAACGAAATGGAAGTCCTTGTGCTGCGATGTGTATGTTTTTTCGCTTCACTAAGGTCTATCAACGGTACTGATGCCAAGTCTTGAATTGGTAGCCAAAGATGAAGCCCTCAAGCTTCCTGGATGGAAAAAACTCGAGGAAACGGCGAATCAACGTTGGGGAACTGGTAAACGTAATATCGTCACCAACGACAAGGTATGCTCCATACTGTCAAGTTCCTTACTCTTCGACTCTAATGTACACGTTCCAGGATCTAATGGATCGCCCCGCCCAAGTCTGCGTTGACGATGGCTTCAGCGTTATTAAGAAGACTGGTAAAGCGGATTGCGAGGAGACTACCCAGTCCTTAGCTGGCAAGCTTGTTGGCTCCAAAGGAAGCGTCACCCTTGAGTACTTCTATGGTACTCAGTACACGTCAAGCAATACGGTCACTAGTGAGTATTTACTACACGAGGCCTCGCAAACGCCTGCTAAGGCACCTTGACAGAGGAATCCGCCCTTGCCGTTGGAACCAAAGTCTCCGCTGCATTCAAATTAGGCGAAGTCCTCGAGCTTGGTGCAGAGGTGACGACGACCGCTACGTTCACAAATTCGCTCTCTAGCACTGAGACGATCAATAAAAACACTCAATCGAAGTCATCCCTCACGATGGAGGCCCCAAAGGGCAAGACATGCCATCTGTAAGTCATGGCGTCTTTCCATGGTGGGCCGTGACAATTCTTAATTGATCCGGTCGAGCAGAAACTTCAAACATAAGTCCTGCACCATCCGGGGAACTGGGAATGTCCGCTTCGTGGCCACTGGTTGGGTGTGGTTCCAATACCACAGCCGAACGAAGGGACACTACAAATGGGCTCTGCACATGGACAAGGAGCTTCCGAAGCAAGATCGCTCAAGTGTCGCCGAATTCAAAGCTCTGGTCCAATCGAGCACGAAAAGCAAGTTCAGCGGCGCCTGTAAATAAGTCTTCTACCCTACTCACCTCGCCGTCCGATATACTCCTGAATAAACTCTTTCCCCCCACAGTGGGGGACATCATCACCATCTCGTGATTCATTCGGAGCTTCGGAGCTACCCCGCATGGTATATTTCTGTTTGAACCTAACGGTGAACAAGTTCGTCGCCAGTCTTATTCGCTTCGATATACACGTCGTCCAAGACCTTCATGTGGATGTAAATAGAGTATGTGTGTCCGCGGGATGCCCAGGTGTTCTGTTACGCAACCCCCGAAACGGCTCGATTTCCTACTTCACCTTCGCTTCGCTGACTGTCTTCTCAGATTTTTCGTAGTCTCCAAGGACTTCTGGAGGTTATGCTACGAATCGAAAGACGAACTTTTGTTCCATCTGATTGTATGTGGTCTGGAATATTGAATTCCCAACGTGGACTCAAGTTTTTCCCCAAGGGCATCATACTAGTGATCTTCGAGCTTCGAAGAAACACATTGACGTTTCGCATGGCTTATCATACCCCATTCTATCCAAGCATAAATGCATAAAAGTCAAACCCTGGACGTTCTCAGTCTTTAGTTTCGACTCGCCACTTTAGCTGCCATGGTCCCTTCAACCTCTCTATCGCTCGTTGCTGGCCTCGTCCTCTCATTCACCCTCCACGCGGTGGCTAGCCCGTTTCCTCTGGTACCCAGAGAAATGCCCGCCGAAGCGTCCGTGTTGGCTTTGGATGAGAGCACCGGCAAGGTCATCGCTTACGATGACGCTGGGACGTTCCTTGGTCGCTTCGATCTTGCCTCACCCCTTCAGGAACGGAGCACTGGCAGTCCAGGAGCTTGTGTCGATATCTGTATGTTCTACGGATTACTCGCTGGTCTGGCCACTCACCCTGGCGATCTTCATAGCTACCGAGGATGTCTATAAACTTCCTGGTTGGAAGAAGTTAGAGAATGCGGCCAATCAACATTGGGGAGATGGCGCGCGCGAAATCGTTACCAACGACAGGGTGCGGGCTGCTCACATCCTCGGGTAGTACCTCGCCGTCTAATCCTCCTGCCTCATTAGAGTTACCCCGAGTATCCTGCCCAAGTTTGTGTCGATGACAGTCCCGTCACCATCAGGAGAAGCAAAGCCGCAGACTGCGAAGAAACCGTTCAATCTTTGGCCGGTGAATTTGTCGGCACCCAAGGAACCGTCACGCTTGATTATTTATACGGTACCCAATTTACGACAAGCAACACGGTCACCAGTACGTACCCCGGTCATGGATCACTGCGTAGTACTTATTCCGTTCATATTAGAGCAATCTTCTATCGCTATCGGCGCCAAGGTCTCAGCGTCGGTGAAAGTAGAAGTCGTTGAGGTCGGTGTGGAAGTTAGCACCGTCGCCACGTTCACCAACTCCCTGTCAAACACGGAAACCGTCGGTGTAAACACCCAATCAAGGTCAGCCATCACAATGGAAGCTCCCCTGGGCAAGACCTGCCACTTGTAGGTACTTAGCCTCCCCCATCCTCCTATTCTGACACTCTGGCAACAGAAACTTCAAGCACAAGTCATGCATGATTCGTGGTACGGGTAGCGTACGCTTTGTGGCCGCTGGCTGGGTGTGGTTTCAATACCACGACAGGACGAACGGACACTACAAGTGGGCCTTGCGCCTGGATGCCTATCTCCCAGGAGTGGAAGAACGCTCAAGCACGGCCGAGTTCAATCAAATCCCTGGTTCAATCAAGCACGCGGAGTGATTTCCGTGGGGCTTGTCAGTGATTCAGCACTCACCTCCCCATCCCTCTCCACTGTTTGTACGCGAATACTTACCTTAGTCGATCATTTAATACTGCTTGACCTCGAGACCATGATATAATATCTAATCCCAATATCGTTACTGAATGCCAGTCTGTCAGGACGTCAGATCGCCCTACCCATCGTGTCGTCCCAGTATAGACGCAGACGCTTTGGGCATCCCTAGCGATGCGCCTGAGCTACGATGTAGATGAAAAAGTGGCATGTTCGAAATGATGAAGTAATGCGTACTAAAACAACAGAGCAGCGAGAATTCGTAAAGATACGGAAGTAAAGAGAGATCGTCCATGGATATATAGGAAAAACACATATTGAATGGGGTTACCGCGCATCCCCGGACGGGCACAACGGACGTCATCACGTTGTCTCGAATCTCTTCAACGCGCGAGGTCTACCAGCAGGGTGCCTCTCCTTAGCGATAGTATCTGCTATTCTCTGTACGTACCCACCGTCATCGGCATCCTCTTGCAACGTTTTCCTGATGAGCATCTCCATATCAATGCCTTCCTCTTGACTACCTCTCCGCATACTCGGGGGCGGGAAGATAGGTGAGGTCGGCGAGGACTGATCCATCTTGGGTAGACGTTCATTTGCAATGTCGGACCGACGGCTGAAAGTAAAGAATCAATTACCAAACCGAAGAGGTTTTCTTGAGCAACTACGCACGCATCATCGAAGCTGTGAATTTGCCGCCGTATTTGAAGTCCTGTGGCTCCAAGTGCATCTTGTCCAAGACGAGCACTGACAGCTGCCATACCGCTGGGTTCACCAGCAGGTGACAGTTCTGATGCATTCTCCGCTTCTTCGCTAGAAACAGCATGCCCGATCAGCCTCATCATTCTGAGTGAGTGACGAAAGCCTACCGAAGCAGTTGGAAGACTCGTTGCATCCGCCCAACTGCTAGAATTTTGTTCTTGATAACCTGTCGACGCTGTTGAACCTCTTCCGCAGTGGGCTTCGTCGTTTCCTCTGTTTCGCTTTCATCAGACTCGTTGAGTTCCTCTTCACTGCAGATACTGAGGATAGCTAATAGCATTTCGGTGACTGCGGGCGTCGAAGCTAAGCGTCGTTGATACATCAGATGGATGATGGGCACGTACTCTTCGCGCCAACGAAAGGCAGACTCCAGGTGAAAGCGTCCATGAAACTAGGAAGCCAGTAGGGGTGTTGGCTCGAGTTGTATTGCCTAATGGTGATATTCTTGTTGGCATATTTGATTATGGCACCTCTGTTGTGGTAGACATCGAGGTAATTGGGAGCCGAGAAAATTGTGATCACTGATGGAAATTTCTTGGTAGGTGTCTTGCGGTGCATGGTATATCTGGAGAAAGGCATGAGTCATGGCAATTTGCATTTGCTAATGGAAGACATACCCAGCATCTTGTGCTTCGTGACCTCGTATGATTCCAAGCAAATTATTGCGCTCGAGGAACTTGCAAGCAGCTTCGTATCTACACCAGATTGAGAACGAAGGCTGACGGACGGAAGAAGTGTGGACATACGTGAAGTAGTAAGAGCACCCTCTAGTGGTGTTGTTGAGGAAAGTTGTGCCCGGTGGTACGCCTTGTTCTTGCTCGTGACCGAAATTTGAGATAGGATCTGACCAGAGCAGATCGCACAGAAGGCCATGAGAGCCAGGTTCTTCGAACCGGTTGATCTGAACTGATCAAAATCACCGGAGCAGGACGACAGCAAGCATACTCACTCTCAGCAGGTCGTCTAGAAGGACAAGCTCGGGGGATATTCCACCATGAACACAGAAGAAGCGCCCGTCGACCAGGGCCGCGAGAGGGAGGGCATTGAACGACTTGCAGCATGCCTCGTACACTTCGGCCGAGTATTTATGCAGGCCTGGGCAGAGCTCAGCTGGTGGGTATTGGGGGAATTCATGTCACGTACATTCGCGTTTGAAGGTAAAGTACTCTGTTAGATGGCGACATTCGTGATTTCCTCGTAGCAGCACGAACTTGTCAGGGTACCAGAGTTTGAGCGCGTAAAGATAGAGAAGACACTGAGGAGGGGAGGGTACTGAGATATTTCCAGGAAGTAAGATCTGCAGGAAGCTCACTTCGATGCCAAAACATCCCCGATCGACGTAATCGCCTAGAAATAGATACGAGTTATCCGAAAGAGGACCCCCGACGTCAAAGAGCTTCATGAGGTCATACTAAGCAGTAATTTGGCACTTAGATCTGATCTAGGCGGATGACAAGGAAGAAGCGCACATATTGACCGTGAATGTCACCACAAACTAGGGAGGCCAATTTGAACATTTTCCCCTCCTCCCTTTTGACAATGTAAGAGCTCACTCGTAACGGGGCTTTTGACATGAACAATGTTCGCTTCGGTCGATAGCATCCTCGTAGCTAGGTCCAGGATAAGAAGTGCCTGTTCCTCGGTCAAGCGACCTTCTCGGAAGAAATGGTGCTTCAGAAAGGTTGGGTTGGGTTTGCGTTCGCCTCTCTCATCGATTGCGAAAAATTCATCATCCGTTGGTTTCTTCGCCGCCGGTTCTGGGACCTTAAAAAGTGCAAGACACAGTCAACCTTGTGCTTTGACTGGGTAGGCGCGCGACGTACCTGGCTGACTATACGGCCAGAGGTGTTCAGCGGGGTAGAGCTGGAAGGAAGTTGGGCAGTCGAAGGGCGCTCTTTGATCTGATGTAGGGCGGACTGGAGATATCGCGAAGTCATTGAAGGTTGTGATGGTAGAGATGCGTGCAGCAGCACGACGTGAGGTCAAAGATCCATTCCATGTTTGGAAATGTTGTTCCCCTGGGCGCTACCAGGAGCACTTCCATCTTGACTCGTCCTGGTTCGTCGGGCAGACGGCGTCGTGGGGGAAGGGGAATTTTGACGGGGTGGTGGTCGGGAGGAAATCATCACATATGTGGTAAGCACGGTTGGATGAGGCAGCCAGCTTTCCCCAGTTTGCCACGATCCTCATTTCAACCCCAAGGCTGTGCATCCGCATCTTATGAGGTACAAAGCCAAATTTCCTTGGAAGTCACCCTTTCTCCCTTTGTTTCTTCTCGCCGTCCTGTCGAAGAGATTGTTCCAAAATAAGACGATGTGCGCGACTTCGCTCAAGCTCGGGGCTGGCGATGACTAGGACTGGTCACTGACGCGGACAAGCAGTGCTTGTGGCACGTTGAACGGGTGCAAAAAATCAAAGTTCTCGTGAGTGGTATATCGTTTGCCGTGGCTGCTTTTGGGAAGGCTCGAAGAAGTGCGAATGCAAAGAGTTCAGGTCGACCCTGGTCAACATGGGTGTCTTCCCGCTCGTTTGGGGGGGGGGGGGGGGGGGGGGGGGGGGGGGGGGGGGGGGGGGGGGGGGGGGGGGGGGGGGGGGGGGGGGGGTGGGGCGGGGGGGGGGGGGGGGGGGGGGGGGGCGGCGGGGGGGGGGGG
>BEWF01000048.1:948-212993 GCA_002583695.1 Pleurotus salmoneostramineus
CGCGGTGGCCCACAGTAACAAGTCGACGAAGAGCATGAAAAAACCTCTGGCTTCAGACACGGCGATACGACATTCAGCCAGCTACCCCGAGGCTGCTCTGGAAGTGCTTCGAAGATGCCTGGGACGAAATGTCCCGCATCCTCAGCACCCGATGGGGTCTTTGACATGACTTTGACGGAGCTCAGACGCTGAGCGCGGAGTAAACCAAATATTTCGAGTTCGGAAATAGACTCCATCGTTAAATCAATGTCCTCAAGGCAAGGCAGTAAGATGCGTTCATGAGGAAGGATGGACGTGTATCCTCCTTGGATAGCATGCTTCAAGGAGAGAGATTTGAGGTGGGGACATTGCCTGAGGAGGGCGTACAGAGTATCGGGGGTGATTTTCTCGGATTTATAGCCAATTAAGTCGATTTGGAGAGTCCTGAGGTTTCTGGTGGGAATGAATGGGAGATGATGAGGGTGCATTGAAAAATGCAGGTGCTCCAAAGCGGGCAGATGAAAGGTCGAGAGTTCGTTCGCATAAAGTCGGAAATTTTCCTCGGTGATTTGGAGGAACTTGAGGCAAGGGAACGAGTGTTGAAAGATTGGCGTCAGGAAAAACCTCGCCGCATGAGGTAAGACGATTCGATGAATACGCGATGAGTAAGTGAGAATGAGGGGAAGAGAGGGAGGATATTGGAGTAAGGGCCCTGACTGAACGAGACACAGTGGTGCTGCTTTCGACCGTTCTAAGAGCAGCTTAATCCAAGGTTCTTTCCATGAAATGCCCATTGTACTCCATAGACGGGGAGTGCTCAATGCAATCCCCCTCCAACGCCTTGAGACCCATGAAACTCTGTGGAAGCGTGTCGAATCTTCCAGAGATAGGGTAGTGAAGATGAGAGAAAGCATGTCATCGGGGAGTCTTGAAGTAGTGTCGCAGAGCAGGTTCTTGTACTCGTTGAGTTGACTGATCTCGACATGAATAGAGAGGAATAGAGCTTGGGCTTCAAGGATACGATTGTCCACTTGTGGGATTGTCGGAGACTTGGAGAGGAAAGTGCTCAGCGGGGCTTCTAAGTTTGGGGAGCAACTCTGCATCGGAAATCGAGCGTTGGGTGTCGGTTGGGAAAGTTAGCCCTATTCTTCATCGTTGAAGTATCCCTCAGCCTCACCGAGGCCTCACGATGTACATTCAGACTTAACGCAGAGCCTGAGCTTGAGTCTATCGGGGGTTCGGGCTGGACAAGGGCACGGACCCTGCACAATCTATCTGCGCGTCGGCCACGCATCTGTCGAGAGAATCCTGGGCCCGTAGCATGGATCTTTGAGTTTTTGGCCGACTGACTGGTTCGGATGGTGCGGTTTGCGGAGGTAGATATCGGAGTGTACCACAAACAGATATACAGTTGCGTATCACAAAAACAGGGGATAGGAGTGCTACCCTATGATTTGACGAGCCAGTTCAAACTTCAAACCAGAAAATGGGTGAGAGCCCTCAAGGCATCAGGCCCAGGCCTCAAGCATCCTCGTGTCCAAGAGAGAATAATGACATTCACACCAAGGATACATAGTATTCTCAAACATAACTCAGCACCTGGATAAGTAGTACTACTTATGCCTGGTTCCTTACATTGTTCGGTTTGAACAGAACCTCAACAAATTCGGTAATGGGATCAAATAAAACTCGTAGTTGATCAAGGGTGGATTTGGTTGCTTTGGATTCAAGAGTGACCGCGATGGACTCAGTGATGTAGCCGACTTTCCTTCGAGCTTGGAGGGTCGCCCGTACAGCCAACACATGGGAGGTTAAACGACCTAAAGGTTTGATATCTGCATCTCGAAGGAAGAGCCGAATGTGTCTCAATGAAGGGAAAGGGTAGCCCACAGGAGCATCCCGGGTTGAGGGATACGATAGGATTTGACGAAGAAAATCGAGGGAGGAAACGTGCAGGCATATGACATTTAGGCCTGCGGAAAGACCAACGACAGTGGTGTCATGTGCGTCACAGCACCGTGTACTCGGGTTATAAACGAAGACGGTCGGTACGCGTCCAGGGAGTAGCTCACATATGCGTCGCTCCGTCTTGAAGTCCCCCCGCCCAGCAATTTCGAGCCAGACAGCTGGCAAATCTGTGAATTTAGGGTTTTGGGGAGTAATGTCACGCCACATTCTAACCGAGATGGACTCTGGACTTGATGGAGTCCAGCTGGGTACCAGTCTCGGACAATCCAGTGTATTGATGATTGGCGCTACGACATTCCACCAGCTAGCTTCCTTGGGGAGTGCTTCAAAGATGTATGGAACAATTTGTTCTACATCTTCGACACTGGCTGATCTTCTTGATCCAGCTTTTACACTCCGGAGACGTTGAGCCCGAAGTAGAACAAAGATAGAGAGATCGGAAATGTAATCCGCCAACAAATCGATGTTTGTGAGATAAGGTAATACAATGGGCTCGTGGGAGGAGTCCTTGGGCCCTATAGATCCACCTTGCATCGCGTGATGCAGGAAGAGGGACGTAAGTTGGGGGCACTGTCGAAGCAGTGCGAACATATCGTCGGTCGTGATCTTTCTGGGGTCATAACCTGGACTCAAATCGATCCGAAGCGTCTCGAGATTGTGAGTAGGAATGCGCTTGAGGTGGAGGGGGTCCATTGAAAGAGTCAAATCTTTGAGAACAGGCATATTGAAGGGTGATAATTCCTTTGCATGAGGCTTGAAATTGGCGGAGACATGAAGTAACTTGAGAGAAGGGAACGATTCTCGGAAAATCGGCTCCAAGAAATGCCTAGCTTCGTAGGGAAAGTGCATCCGCTGAATTCGGGCGGAATGGGTGAGGATGATGGGCAGAGAGGGAGGGAATCGTGTTGATGGGCCTGACTCAAGGATATGGAGTGGTGCTGCCTTGGACCGCTCCAAGAGCAGCTTAACCCAAGGCTCTTGGGATCCAATGCATATCGTATTCCATAACCGGGGAGTACTTAAAGCAATGTCCCGCCATCGCCTGCAGACCCATGAGACTCGGTGGCTCAGCGGGTCTCGGCAATTGTCCTCCTCCAAAGTCTGGACGGTGAATATAAGAGAGAGTATCTCATGAGGGAGTTTCGAGACAACAGCGCAAAAGTTCTTGTACTCTTTGAGCTGACAGATCTCGGCCTGGATAGAGTGAATTAAGGCTTGGGCTTCGAGGATACGATTGTCGGCTTGTGGAATTGTCGGAGACCTCGAGAGGAAGGTGCTCAACGGGATTTCTTTTGGGGAGTAATTCTGCATGGATATTGAGCGGAGGGGGTGGTCGGTTGGGGGAGTAAGGTCTAAGAGCTTCATCATTGAAGTAGCCTAACGCGGAGCCTGGAGCTTAATTGACTGGACAAGGGCATGGACCAAATGGCCATTATGCGGCGCGGAGTCCAATCTCTCTGCGTGTGAGTCTGCGGTTGGTCTGCGGAGAGAATTCTGGGTCACATTGATGGTGCGGGCACGCAAAGGTAGATATCAAAGTGCACGAGAAGCAGCCTGAGGGATAGTGTAGCTAGAGTGCCATGAATCAGTTGCGTGTGTCTGAAGGAAGCAAGCATACTTTCTACTTGCACGGCGAGGGGATACGTATTGACGGAAGTTGGGATGTAATTTAGGTTCAGGAGACCTTGAACGTGGGCAAAGCTATTTGAAGCCATCACGGGGAGTGCCCAACGCAATCTCCCGCCGCCGCCTCGAAACCCATGAGACCACGTGTGAGTGTTCTGAATCTTCCAATGCTAGGACAATGAAGATGAGAGAAATGATGTCATCGGGGAGTCTTGAAGTAGTATCGCAGAGCAAGTTCTTGTACTCGTTGATCGGCTGATTTCGACCTGAATAGAGAGAAATAGGGCTTGGGCTTCGACGATACGATGATCAACTTGTGGGATCGTCGGGCCCAATGGGACGTCCTTGGCGGGGTAACTGTTAAGAAGGCTCTGCATGGACTCCGAGGTTGAGTGGAGGCAAGTTGATGCTGGGCTTCAAAGCTTCATCCATCGATCATTGAAGTAGTCCTAAGCCTTACCCAGGCCTCACGACATACACTCAGAGTCAACACAGGGCCTGAGCTTACTACACGCAACCTGCACGAGCTCAGGTAAGTAAGGTTAAGGGATACTTACTCTAGGGTCACATGATCGTTACGCGTCGCGGATTCCCGATTTGCGGAGTACTTCTGAAATTTGAATGATTGCTACCAGGTCGGATGAGATGCTGAATCACGAGTTCGGCGTCGAAGAATTTGACTTTCTAGCTCGTTGAGGCCGCTTGAGGATAGTGAATGTGAGCGGACATAGGACGTAAACGGCCACTGGGGAAAGGAGGCCCGAAGTCCGATGGGCTTCGCGCACGCATATTTAGTTGAAACGTGGACAAAGTCAAATCCATCAAGCCCTGTGGCTCCCAAATGGATCTCCCAGGAACAATTCCGAGTGTAATGTTTCCGTGAGTTGGAATAATAGTTTAATTGATATAGAGCGACATACCAAAAGCTAAGCCTATTCGATCGATTTCGGTCAGTTTGGAGTCGATTTGACCGTTCTTGACTAAACGCTCTGTTGAAGGCGAAGAGAGTTTCGTCTCGTTTGGAAACATGATACAGAGGTAAACTTTCGGGAAGTCTGTAGAACAATGTTACGCCCATGGAGACCGGAATGGGAGATCACGAATGCACTTGAAGAGGTCCAAAACGATGATTTGGGAGATCGAGTGCAAAGTGGGTCTACTCTCGGTCTACTCAAAGATCTCTATTAACACGGGTGGTTGACGGCGAGGATGAGTAATGGTGCTTGCGTGGACGACAAGGATATCAAGCAGAGACTGGGAGCAGATAGGATCGGAAGCATCATTTGCGTCGGCCAATGCGGAGACTTCGAAGGGGGCATCAAGGCTGCAGGCCGCTGCACCAGGTAACACGGGGCACGATGGGACTCAAATTAGTCGCATGGATGCTGCCACTCTGGTGTTTAAGAGGCGAAAACCCAGATAGAGCTAGTTAATTACGTACATGGAGGGTATTTTGGAGAAGAGCTGTAAATAGATCTTGGGAAGTGCCTTGCGAGAGGGAGGTGATCGGCTGGAATCAATCTTGAATTAATTGGAGTGCGAATGGTTTACAATTGCGGAGGGAGTTCCCGAGTCAAGGCTGATTTTCCGGGTTAAAGACCCCTGCATATGGATGCGACCCACTCGTTGTCCTCTAGCCTGAGAATGATTGGCTGTCAGTGTCCATCCGAACCAACGGACACCCAGCCACCTGACTTGGTACTAACCCTTCAAAGCCTCACCTAGATACCAAGTGACAGACTTAAGAGTACACAGATGCTTGAGTGTTCAGGCTGTAGGTGCGCACAGGCGCATCCGATATCATCAATGATGGCGACTCGCCGCTGAGTTCGAATTTACACAAAAGTTTACTTCTGAGATTAAATTTCGAGGTCTGCGTCGAGAATCAACTTCTTGGCTTGTTCTGAACGCGGGAGGATGACACAGTCGAATAGTGGTAAGTGTCTAGGTCCCAAGAGTGCACGCGTCAGCTGCCATTCATTTGTCGCAAAGATTGAGACATACGTAAGGAATCCAGGGAGGAGGTCGGTTTTCGGAAGTTTTTTGCGCCCGTCCTCCCCTTTAGCCGAGGAGATATTGAACGCGGACAACGTCGAAGCCATCATGATCCAGAGTGTATTCATCACCATGAATCTCCCAGGACAGATTCTAGATGGTATGATTGAGAGTGAGTAGGTTAATTGTGTCATCGAATAGAGAGCGTGCCTGCGTCCAAAACCAAAAACTGTTTGAGTGATTTCGGTCAGCTCGGTATCTACTTTACCATCCTTGATGAATCGTTCGGGTTTGAACGCATCGGGATCTGGGAAGATGCTTTCGTCTCGCATGATGGCCCTAGGCGCGGTAATCAACAAGAAAGTCACCAACCATCAGAGGGCTTACATACCAGGCATTGCCAAAGATATTACTCCCCTCTGGGAGACGATAGCCATTATACACGTCCTCAGAGAGGAGCGTATGTATCACTCCTGCGAAGAATGATGATAAGCGGGTGGTGGCAACGAGGTTAGGGGGAAGTTATTACCAAGAGGCACAATGGGTTTCCACCTTGCCCCAAGGAATGCGGAATGATCAGCTCCGTTTGGCTGTAGATAATGTTGACCGCTTACCGGAACGTTTCCCACATGATCGCTTGCGTGTAAATACGCGATGACATGTCCTCGAAGGTAGGGAGCCGTGTCCCGAGTAGAGCATCGAGCTCGTCCTGGGCCTTTCGTTGGACGTGAGGGAATAGAATCATTGCAGCAAAAAAGGAAACAAGTGTGGCAGGCGATGTATCTGCACCACCTATAATGACCATGAGCGGACACGCGCACTCAGTGGCTGGGTAAACAGAGCTAACCGACGTAAGCAGTTGCGGAGGCATCCTTGATGGCATCCGCCATGTCGGCACCATTGGAATCGTTATAAGAGAGGGACCTAGACACGAAGCTCTCTTTATGACTCCCTTTCGACTAAAAACAAGCTGTCGGGATCGGCCAGAGAAAATATCGGTAAATACTTACGATTGCGTCCAGTGTCCGTTTGTAAGGTACGTCTCGCATCTCACGGATGTCATTCCGTGAGTGTTCCGCCTGAATCTGGAATTTGGCCCCAGGAATCCATTTGGGTACACGCTTCAGCAGAGGGAGGTAGTCGACAAGGAAGGTTCCATAGATCCCAGCAAGGCCCATGTGATGGAGTGTATGATCTAATTGAGCGAGCAAAGGGTCGTCCTTGGGGGCTACATTTATCCCATATGCGACTTCGACGATCATGCAAGCTGGTGCACTTGATGTACAAAAAAGGGGGATTGGAGTCAATGAGACGATCGATGCCATGCATGGAGAAAAAGAAGCCCACTAGCGAATATGATGGGACCAGCGTTCGGGATCTTCTAGAAGACTCTGTAAAAATCGTCGGCTGTATTTGAGCTGCACCGCCTTGTGGTTGTTATCATTCGCAGCCTGAGGGTTAAATTCTTGCCAGAATATACGTCGTCGATTGCGCCAAGCATCACTGTAAGGAAGGAAGGAAAATACGGTGCTCCAGCCCATCCTTGATGAATGGTAAGCATCACTCAAAACAGGACGACGAGGCGTTCGTACAGTTCGACTAGCATGGGGAGACGGGGCCTGAGAGATGATTGAACATAAGATACCAGTGAGAGGGCGTCCCTAAGACTCACCGACTTGATGTCAACGATGACCTTCGTATCAAAATTTCACGAACACTCTCGATGGAGCTGAGAACGATTATTTGCGAGCCTGCCGCGTTGAGATACAGAATGTCCGTCTCTGTGACACTGTTAGACAGCCAACACGGAACCATAGAGTGAACAGACGAACTCAGCTTGCGGGCCATCTCAGTGTATGTTACCCATTGTGAAGCTTGGGGCATAGCAAAGAGGTGACCAATGATTGGAAGTCCTTTGGGACTGGGGGGTAATGGTAAGGATGAATAACGCCGCCTGCGTAGACCAACGACGGCGACATAGAAAGTGAGCAGAGCGATGGGCACCGTGAAAAGCATTTGGACGTTTCATCTGATCTCCTTGGAAGGAGAGACCTTTAAATAGGTACCCAGGCTGCACCCAGGTGACTCGATGGTTCGCGGGAATGACGCTGCTCCGGGTGTGACCAGGGCTGAATGGGTCGCGGAATTGTGCTGTTCTAAATCGGACTTACACCCAACTGCATACCTCAGATAATGCGAAGATCGTGCTGTATGCTGTATGCCATGTAGACCCTGGGACGTATCTCAGCGAATGGGAAGGCGAGGAGAGCGGACATCAGTAATGAATTGGTTGAGACGTGATTGGTGTTCATCTAGGTGGGGTGGGGATGGGGTCCCTGGTGCAAATCCATTGGCTGCGTGAGGAGGGGCCGCATGGATTTAGGTATGAGAATAATTACTCGCCCATTATGTTCTAGGCTCAGCCTGAGTACCCCAAAGGAGGTTAGCTGTAAGTACAGCCGTGTCAACAGACATTCATCCACCCGGGTTCGCCTGTGCGACCCAAGTGGCCTGAGGATGGGAGATGAAGCTTGAAGCAGCACCGAGTTGTCGGTTGACTCCACGTGATGTAAGCTTGGTCTGCTTGGTTCAAACCTTCGTAGGTCCGGTCGATGTTTGACCTTGAGCTTGTTCATTTGTTGGAAGCTTGGCTGAGTCAAAAGTTTATTTGATCCAAGATGTAAGCCAAAGTTCTCGGGACGTCGTACGAGTAAACGCTTATGGTCTACAGGACGGTTGCCACACGGTGGGGTCATTCCATGGGGATCAAGGCGCCTGGGAGTATGAGTACGATCCTGTTCGATAAGCATTAATGCTACAAGCCGATTATGATGCTATCAAGGTTCACGTACTGGCTGATCTCCACCGGTGGAGCAAGGACAACTGCTCGATTCTACGCAGTTTATCGAGAGTTGACATCAAGTAAGCAAGCGGGAAACGTGAGAGCGGGCACCATACCAAGCATCGGTTAGATCATGAATGGCTTGTATAATTGGGTTGGAGCTAGGCGAACTCATCGCTCCCTAGAAGGGTCCGCCAATTCGATCAACATTTATGGCGTTAGTGTCAAAAACGACCTGCATGTTCAGAGAGCCCCACTCGAAAAGACTTTTAAAAGGCGACTCAGGTCAAAAATGGATTGGGGTATCATATTCTCCCTTGGATCTCGGAAGAGTTCAAACATCCTTTCATCAGTAGAGCTAGTTGGCGATAAACATGGGCCTACGCTATTCGTGTGGGGGGTTCACCTAATTGTGGAGAGCGAAACTGACGGAGTCCGGAACCTGTTTCGAGTTGCGTGCTCCAGGAAAGAATGATGCAAACGATGACATTAGAACGGCTAAGGAAGGCACTAGGCGGCTATTTTGGGGGCGAGTTTCGTTGGCTGGATATAGCCACTTTGAGACCTCCATGTTCTCAGCCAATCCTCCGCCTTACGTCCATTCTTCTCGTACAGGACTTGATCGAGTTGGGTCAGAGACGACATCAGCCAGAGAGGTGAAGGGTCTTGGGCGAGTTTCGGGGAACGCTTGTCGATTTGTAGCGGGGGGATGGTTGTAAGGAGGTCCTTCAACCGAGGAATGAGGGCATTGGCGACTTGCAATGAGTCTTTCGAGCCGTGCTTTAGGCAGGCGTGCACGAGCATGGTACAGGAGGACAAATCTTGGGCAATTGGAGGAAGCGAGTAGACGCTGTATAGGGACGCCGCCGCGATGGAATGTTCAATGGGGTACGCGGTATGCAGCGAATGGAGGAGTTGTCGTGCAGATGTCAATGTCATCTTGACGCCATACCGGGGGAAGTCGCCGAAGACTTTGAGTGCAAGAAGGGGACATGCAAGCTCATCACATCGACCTAACAGAGTTCCGAAACTGTATCAGAAACTACCTTGGCCAAAAGTGCCTCAAAATGGCACTTACGAGCTAAAAGGTCCCCAAAGGTTTCCCCGAAGCCCGAGCCCATGTCTTTCCACTTCGGAAACAACTCAACTACAGTCTCAAGTTGGTCCTGAGTTGTCGCGAGCTGCACCAGATGCACCCATGAGCTTTTGCGAACTTTGGGTTCCACCACTTCAGGTTTCCTCCCGAGCCGGGGTGAAACGAAGGCGAAAAGCTGGTTGAACTTATCAAGACGCGCTTCCTTGGTCAATCCTCGCTTCTTGATACGCCCCGTAGCGCGGGAGGACGTCACTGTAGTGTTTCCCCCCGACGCATGGTTTTGCTGTGGTGTTTCGCCCGAGTCAAACAGGTCCTCAATTTCCGGGACTTGAGCTCTCTTCTTCAAAGCTGTCACAAACATATAGTCAAAGGGCACTCCAAAATGAATAAATCAACGGACCAGGGGCTGATACGCGTAATGTCCGTATCTGAGAACGTGCAATTTGAGCAGAGAACTGGCGAAGGACGCAACCGACCATGGCCGCGATGAAGGTAAAGTGTGACCAATAACGTGATGACCTTGTGACGCTATTGCTCACGATGTGACTGCATGTGACCGATTGTGGTGACGTGACAAGACATCGCTCCTTGATTGACCTCTCATGCATCATGCACAGTGCATCTTTATCGCCAGAATCCTGCTTTTGCGCTATTTGAGTCGGGTTCTCCCGCGAAATACAGACATGGACTATCTCAATCCATAACCTTCGTTGTCAATCCTCTACTCTAAGACGGCTCTTTGCGACACTTCGCGTACCATTGCAAATATCAAGCCATGAGTATCTCGCTCGCTAGTGCTACTCGGAGGGCGAATGAATTCGGCTTTCCAGAGAAATATTCTCGTCAATATCAGCGTACTACAGCGATCAGGATCTTCAGCTGGAAACCGGCCTCCAAGACGAGAGAATCATGATGGTCGATCCCTTCCCCGGGTTGGAAAGCAATCTCAACACGGGGGAACCCAAATTTTCTGTCTCTCTGATCATCTCTGGACTCCAACTGGACTCTTCGACGCAATCGGGCCTTGCTTGCAAGCCATGCCTCATCTTCGCACTGCTGCACGAGTTTGACAACCACTGTTAGTACGCATTGCCTCTTCATTAGAGCGTTTGTTGACTGAAATAGAGGCTTCGATTCTTATCCTCCATCGTTACATGCGGTCCTCCTAGCACTGTCCCAGATTAACTACGGAGGTTCTTTCCCCATCCTGTTTCCTTCATTCTAAATACTGGGACTATCAAGTCTTCAATGTGTTCATTGTTTAGGCCCTGTGGTTATCCACCAATCGCAATGGGACTTCTAGGTCTGTACATCACTTCTCTAACTGTACATCCTTGGCTCGGGATGTGAAGGAAGTTAATGTTCATAACCCAGGCTTATCTATCATGATTCCTCTGACATCGAAGGGAGCAATTATCTACCCAACCTTTTCGTTGAGATATTGGCATGGAGGGGAATATGCACATCCCCTCACGACCATGCCTATCACCACCGAAATGAAGATCAGTTTAGGTGAGGAGAGGAAGAGAATCACATAGTCACTCAGCCATGCTCAACGTTCCCTCCATTCTTTAGAGTATAGCTCTTGGACCATTGTTCAACTCTCTGAGGGTACTTTGGTATCCATCAATTGCCGTTTCTGTCTTCCTCTCGCTTTCTGGCGCTGGTTGCGCTTCCATGGCTTCTCTGCGCAGCTGTCGTTTACTCACAGTGCGAATGAAGTAGCAGGGATTGCATACTCTTTCTTCGTAAATAAATCCCCATGTGGGTATCACTTCTACAGCACTGTGTACAACGTGATCATGCTACAAATGCAAAACGGTGACCCCGAGACGGCGGCGATGCGTTCGTGCGCTCACCGAGACGTGATGGATACGATGAAGTCGCTTTGGTTGTCGATGTTCGGCTCATGTAACTGGTGATGTCGGTGATGGTGGCGAAAGGTCCGTCGGTGTAAGAAAAGCTTGGTAACGGCGAAACCTGACCTTTACCGCTCCTTAGCCACGGACGAAAATGGCCTCCGTGTGGGCCATGTGAAAGCCCTAGGCTCTGGAAGCTAGATGAGCGAGACCTGAAAAGACATTGAGGACATGGGAAGAATATTTTAGGTCGAAGCAGATACGTAGTTCATGATGGTGATCGTCTGTGTAACAGCATGTTATTGCCGTTGGAGTAAATATTCCCGACTTAGAATCGTCCAGAATCTCCTGAGCCGGACCCACACTTTCTCCTCCTGACCACCACAATCACCATGGTCGTTGGCGTCGTCGTCCCCGTCCTCCTCGTCTCTTCGTCGTTGTTTCCACTTGTGTCGGGTTACTCCTTTAACATCCAATCCACCCCCCGGCAATGCCAGAACCTCACTTTCTCGATAACTGGAGACGGCGGTCAGGGTCCTTATCGTGTCCTCGTCATTCCATTTGGTGCGACGACACTCCCCAATAACACTGAAGTTCGACGAATACAAGATATTCCGTTTGGAGATGGTCAGACGAGCGTATCCTTCCAGCTCAGGTATCCAGAGAACACTCAGTTTGTCGCTGTGGTAAGTGTTTCCTCCCGGATATCGAGGCCAAAATTGTCCTCTGTCATTTCATGTGTGATTGAACGTTTTTGTAGGTCAGTGACGCCTCCGGTTTTGGAACCGGTGGAACCAGTGTTGCAGCAACTGTGCTTTCCGGCGATTCTTCAAGCTGCTTCGATGCTTCTCAGAACGTCTCGCCAGATTTCGTCTTCAGTATAGAACCTCCAAATCAAGTCGTTCAATGTCAGCCAACTCGTCTATGGTGGGATAACTCAACTGTGCAGGGGTATGTGAGCCTTTCATGCTAGTTGAATTCAATTATTCACCTACTTCACACGATGCGTCATCAGAATCCCATCCTTCTTAGGCGTCATTCCTGGTGGACAATCATTCTCAATACCCCAAGGGTCGATAACAAATGTGCCCTCGCAGGGAACCGGTTTCTCATGGACACCAAGCATCCGCGCGGGCACGACCTTGATCATTGTTGGAGGCGATAACCGTGGCGCCGGGACTGCCGGTTCCTCTCTTAACACCGTCTCAGCCGGAATCAACCCAAGCAACGAATGTTTGAACGACAACAGTCCAAGTTCAACACCCAACTCACCTGCAGGTGGAAGCTATCCCACAACTACAAGTGGCGCTGGGACTAGCGGTGGTAGTAGCAGTAGCGGGTGCGTTGCCTCCACCAAAATTTCGGGAACTTTCATTACTAACTCAATTTCCTGAGCAGAAACAACACCGGTGCGATAGTAGGAGGTGTAATCGGAGGTGTTATTGGCCTTCTCGCTCTCCTCCTTGCCCTCTTCTTCTGGCGCCGCCGCTCGCGTGCCCAAGGTTCCACCAAAGAACGCCCCGTTGACCTCTTGCAAGACGATGAAGGCGACGCTCCCCGTGGAGAACTGCCTCAATACTATCAACCGGAACCGTATATGGTTCCAGAACCCACCGTCCGTTCATCAAGCGATGGTCGCAGTGTTGCCGGTCAAACGGATGACAGAGGGCGCCCACTTAGCGGCGTAACGAGCACCAGCCGCAGTGGCACACCTGATATCCTTGGTTTCGGAGGTGCCGCCACCGCTAGCTCGAGTGGTAGAAAGAGTGGAATGCCCCGACCACTCCGTCCAGTCAACATCATTCAACACGAAGACGCTGGTCCTAGCGAAGCGCCTAAAGACGAAGAACCTGAAACCGTCGAACTACCACCAGCGTACACAAACATCAGATCCTCAACACCTGTCTCATAAAATCGCAGATTCAGAACACCATCCCATCACCTATCATGCCCGCATCTACGCCCAATGGTTCTCTAATTCCATACTCATGAAATGCTACACTCATGGCCTTTTCGATTTCTTTGAATTCATCCAACATCAATCCATCCCTGTGTAGACTAAAAATACCTTTCGGCTCGGCAATTCGATTTCGTTTCCTCTGCCCATCGCAACGTCCTCCCATCTCTGAAGCGCCCACCAGGCGTGGCAGTGGAGTCGGGTGTGGACTACATAGGAGCCGAGTACTCGTTCTGCTAACCCTTCGCTTCATGAACCCCACTCGACGGGAGAAGGTGCGGAGGGGGAGACAACTCTCCAACATGTGGCGTGGATACTCGTGGAGTGATCTATCGCTTTCTCCTCTTCCACTCCTTTTCCTCTTCGTTCCCCCTTGTCATTCCCTTCTCCCGTTCATGTTTTATCCTATCTTATTTCATACATGGACCTTTCTACTGGTTTGGTTTTGCTTACTGGGTTATGTCCTTCTCCGTTCCTCTCTATTATTGCATCGCTCTTGCAAGTCACCATTACCTCCATCTCCTCCTCCAACGCTTCATTACTTTAAATTCCACGTAGTCTGTCACAAAGACTTTCTTTTGCTTTTATCATCCAATTAGGTTGAATCATTGGACTTTCGTGTTTACGACAGACAACCTTGCATATGTATCCGCTTCATGCCAAACCTGCTCACGTTCATTGACCAGCTTTGCCAGTCAGACACGCATGCTGGAAGTATGTTGCCGCTTAACCCCTTGCTTACGAACTCAGGGATAAATCACCATTCAAAACCGAGCATAGTTTCTGAAACTCGACAGGGAGAAACGGGGAGTCGACTACATTCCAAGGGCACAAGGGCGAAAGATAACGAGAACTGCTGTAGGAGATGATCGCGTGAAAAATTGGTTGTGGAAGGTAGGACACGGAAGCGAGAATACATACCACATCTATGTGAGTCAAGAATTAAGGGAGGGATTACAGGAATCGGTCCGGCCATGACTTGACAGCCGCCTCCAGGTCGAACTTGTGCAACACTCCTCCCCATGGAACTTGCAGACTTTCAGCGACTTTCTTTGTACGTGGTATCCTTATCGTCACTATTATAAATAGATGGTTACTCTGCCGCAGACCATTACCGCTGGCTCAGACGTACCAGCCCCAGTTCAAAGACCCCTCACCATCCTTGTTGTACCGTTGCCGATATCTCCTCCTCTCTCTCGCAATATGGCCGACATTAGTGGCCATCTTCGTTTTTGATCAGCCTGAAAAGACCAAACGTTACGACAATATTCCTTTTATCTTCCTGTGAGTCCCCCTATTGTATCACAAACCCCATCTTTTCACAACCTGCCGTCGTAGCCTACTTCTAGCCCTTGTGGCAGTCATATTTTATAGGGCTCACTTTTCAGACAAGCGGGTTACTGAAGCCATCTCACTATGGACTCGAGTTTCTCACTCCATTGCGTACTTGACGATATATATCTCTGCTGGTCTGTGGTTACAAGCTTTGCCATCTACGAATATGCTGCCGCTTACATCCCTCTTTCAGACCTGCGGCATTCCAACCGACCTCAATCCGTAGCGCACCAGCTTGAAACAACGGTCGTTGGTATATTAGAAGAGTTGACCGTCACTTTGGGGATCTGCAAACGTCCTGAAATTCGCCCTGCAGTCCCGAACAACGATGATGCCTCAGTCCAACCTGTGGGCCTATGATTTTCCCGCCTTTGTGATACAATTCATTTACACAGACTATCCCTCAGGGAGTGGTTGCAGAAGAACCGTTACAAGAGATTCCACCCATCCTTCAACAGCTTGCTTCTTACAAGAGTGGTTGCTTCCCCCAGATCCCATCAACAAGAGCTCCCGGCATGAGTGATGAAGCCCAGAAGCTACTGTCAAAGCTTGTATGTTGACTTCATCTCATGCATCATTAATACTTACTTGGCCTCAAGAAAACAACCCTCTCCCAGGCGAGAGATAGCACTGAGTTGAATCAGGACTTCCGTGCGGGTAAGATCGCTCGCTTAGTCTCTTGGCGATGCAGTCTTTTTGAACATTCTGCCACAGAGCAATGCGAAGCCGAGATAGTCACATTAGAGACCTACCTTGACAACTTGGCGTGGTTCCTACCTTCGCAGTTAGTCGCCATGCTCAATTTACTCGCACGTATATCCGTCTTGACAACTCATGAACCCAGGTATATCGCTCAATCATGGGCCTTCGCAGCATTATTCTGCTTCGGAATGGTTTGTCTTCTGTCTCATCCCCCTTTCATCTCTTTCCTCAACGACGAAACAGCCGCTTTTATTTCCAAATGAAGGCTGGTTTCTTGTACCAGGGACGCTGATCGTGGTATGCCCAACATATTTGCTCGCCCGGGAGACTAACCTATTCTCCTCTCTAGTCGGGGACGCTCATTCTTTTCTTGGTACATTCGGATGACAATGAGCGTACGCAATCCTTACACGCCTCCATCATGTGCAAACTCACTCAAGTACTCCCCTTTTCCCGCTCAGATTTAGTCAATCTTTGTCCGTATATCTTTATCTATGTCATGGCTCCCATCATCCTAACTCTCTCCCCAGGTAACAAACCATGCGGATTGGCTTCTATCGATAACGCACCTGCCACACTTCCAGAATCCCGAGTCCTTGCGGCCCTCTATCATCGTCCCCAAGCAATTGACTCGAAGTTCTTACGCAGCTGGCAATTGTTCCGTGCGATCTTCCCTGCGAGAAAGACCAAGGAAGCCATTAACGAGACGTCTAAATCTACTTCTGTTTGAAAGAGCTCAGTCTGTAGTCTGTTCAATGGCCGTCATTTGGCCCACTTCAATATTGTATAAATAGATGTGTATGTCCGTTCATCACCATTTGAGATGAAAATAATACCGTTCCTGGAATCTAGTGCCTGGCAGGCATCGATATGGCATGGCCTCCCACTTTGAGTCAAGCCCAAGGGAATGGGTATAGCGGTAAATTGAGAGTAGAAAGATAACTAGATAAACTGCCTCACGGCCTATCCATCTAGCGAGAATCAAAGGCTAAGGATAGCAAAGCAACCTCAAGATGAATCAGGAGGGTAGCGGAAAAAATCTTCATCGCGAATAACGACACCATGCCTAGAGCTAATGAATATGGAAACTCTGAAGTCAAGCTCCAAGATGAACGCACTTTGATTTCAAATGAGATCGCATGCCGTTGAACGATGTCTTCACAACTGGTAATGGGTTTGGCTGTTTGAGTGCCTTCTCTGGGTCAGGAGTGGCGGGGTTCCAATGGTCATCAATCAGGAGCTCCCGGCTCTGAGTACAATGTCTGCATCCCAGAATTTTCAGGTCCTGTTCTTCCTTGCCTAGAGGTCCCTTGCCATAGAAGAGTCTCTTTGTTAGGCCAACTTGTCGAGGATGCTTCAGTAAATCGGGAGCTTGATAAGAGGGAAGTAACGTAACCGTCATGGCATCGTGTCGGTGTGCATGTTCAGCCTGCAAAACGGTGGTTGGTGAATGGCCCGAGAATGTGCGGGTTGAGGGGGCTAAGATCGTACTATGTCTTTGAAGCCCAAAACAATGGCCGCATCACATGAGCCACAAAGAAAGAGGTCCCCTTTGTCGTGTGGAGGTTTATGTGTTCCAAAGGGTCCATCAAAATCGACAGGTAGTATTTGCTTGATCGCGTTTTGAGCCTATAACCGCCGTTCGATATTATAGGATCCCAACGGATACACCATAGTCTTACCTTGGTATCAACTTGGAACCACTTGGCATCCCAGAGTGTCTTGCTCTTCTTCGGAACGTACGGGCAAGTATGCTCGCAGGCTTCTTTGAAGGTCAAGCTACGAGGCGTGACGATGACTGACAGGTTTCGATCCAGGTTCGATTCGCATCGAGTGCAAAGAAATCTAACATTGGGTCTCTCCACGGGGTGGACCGCCTTCTTGGTGAGTGGTTTCCACCCAGCGACGCCGATCAAAGCACCAAGATCATTTCTGGCTTTGTCGACCCATTCGTTGAGTTGACTCTCCAGCAACTTATGGATCATACCGTCTGATTTGAGGCGAGGTCCGTAGTCGAAATCGGCATCGGGTGACAATTGTGCAAGTGAGGTGATTACGGGCAAGGATTTGAAGACGGCAGAGTTGGGGAACACCCTGCCAGCATTCTTCGGGAGTGAACGCAAACGAGTGTAATGTGTTGAAACTGCTTGCGCGAGCTTTTCTTGAGAAGCTTTGACTCGTTTCAAGCGCCGTTCTTCCAACCTAGCTGCCATTTCACTTTCCACATCACCACGTATTCTATCGAAGTCTGTAAGAGGTTAGCGGTCAGATGGAAAGCTGACCACGAACAAGAAGAGCTTGCCTTTGGAGCTGATGACCTCGAAGTTACGTGTCTTAAACTCGAGCAACGATGCAAATGATTTACACGTTTTCAAAACCCAGACATCCCAACTGTGGAATGCTGCCTGCCGTTTAGCACTACGAGCGTATAGCGCGCCATGCTTCCGTTGAGTAGGGATACTAAAGCGTTAAATTACTCACAAATCTTTGTTTTGCTTTCGGATTGTGTTGCGAAGTAGCCGGTACTCCTGTACCCAGTCCCAGAGGTTCACATAGAACTAAGATGCGCCAGAGAGCAAGCAGATATTGAGTTTGATAATGAGAAAAACGAAATGGATACATACCTCCATATGGGTTCGATTTGAGGTTTCCACCGCGTCCCCCTGTCAAGGATATATCAACACTTTGCGGATGGTGGAGGAGGTCACGCCTGGGAGCATACGGCTATGTGGGCGAGTGAAGCATTCAGCAACCATTCGGCCTCGGATTTTGGCGTGTTGCCTTGTATGGGTATCCAAGTTGATCCAGTATGACTGGAAAAAAAACCAATAGGTAGCTAAAGGGATACGTTAGCTGGTCGTCTGAGTGTTTTATGAATGATGTGGGGCACTGACGACGGGGTTCGGGTTCAACTATGAGGGGGTATCAATGGCATGTTATGGAGTGGATCTCGAGCGATGCACTCACGGAAGCACGCGGCCGTCTCGGCCTTTATAGGCCAGCCGATGAAATGTGAGAGACCGCCTTCGCCGAATGTGCGATAACAATCGACGAGACGATACTTTTTGCTGGGGAAAATGTCAGCTTTTCGTCTGTTCCACGAGGCGAGAAAAGGAAACCAACTCAAGCTCTTTGCGACACTCTGGCTGAAAGATGATGAAATCGTTGGGTGAGTTCGATGACTCTCCCCGGATCTGCCACTCACCCCGAAACAGAATCGAACTTTCAGAGAAAAGGAAACATATGGTTCAGAGACATGACATTTACAAAACTTGATAAGGTCGAGGTTGTTAATGGAAGAAATGACCAAACATATTGTGAACCGTACATCGCATGGGCCATAGTCGAAGGCCAGTGCTGCATACGACGCCTCCGTATAGATAGGCAAAGGGTCAGGCATCGGTATTGGTTTCGTATTCTTCCGCACGCTCCTCCATATAAACGCGTTGCCTTCGAACAATAGGGTGGAACAAAGGTGCCTGCTACATCGAGCGACCGCAAGCAAGTCCTTCGGGGAAGCACAATTCATGAGGATAGCTGCAATAATTTCCAACGGTAGGGTTTCAAAGAGGCATCGTCTCTGCGTCGCTTTCTTCTTCTCATGGTTCCTGTTCCTCCCAGTCCTCCGTCGTTTCGCTGAGGGGCCTATGGTTGCAGCTTCGGACTGATTACCAGCGCTCGGTGCAGAGTTTACAGCAGCGTCGGATCCCGTGTTCATGCTACGCGAATCGTTTGAGATTGAAAAGCACTACCTGTGAGGATTGGTGTGGCCAGTGGTACTAGGGAGCGCTTGAGCGACTATCACGAAGGAAGAACTTGAAGACCACATTTCGCACGCCTGTACCTGGTGTCAACAAAGATACTTCTAAGAACACAGACAGGTTACAGATAGGTATGAGTGAGTCTAAGGCTCAGTGTTTTCCAGACAGACTACTGAGGGACTACTGGCACGAATTTCGAAAACAGTGTTATTGCGAGTATGAGAAAATGCGGACAAACTACTCTGAATGGAAAACAATGGTCGGGCGCGAGGGTGAGATGAATCCCGAGTCATGTGTATCGGTAACGCGTCGGGAGTGCCTGGTAGTGGTGCGAAATAGTCACAGTGGATGCGTTGGTGGCATGGAGAGGAGGTACGTCCTCGGAGCCGTTTGTTATCAAAGTTCGAAGTTTAAGCTTCGGGTCCCGATTCCAACCCTGCTGATGTACGAAAGTAATCCTCATCTCGAATGTCACGAACGCCATGTCTGGGAGGAAATAATTTCAATTTTTGAAAATTCGAAACCCGAAGGAGATGAGGGACTGACTTTGTCTGTAGGTGACACCTCATCCCATTGAAAGAGAACACAACGGGGTTCCTCTTTCTGGCGTCCGACTTTGTCGACCGCCGGGGTGGTGATATCGGATGATCGTTGATTGTGGGAACGTCTCGTGCCTCAGTCTCCATTATGCCAATCCCCGGGACAGACGGGCGAGCCTGGGCGCAATGTCTGCAAGCCAAATCTTTCATGTCCCGAGCTTTCTTCCCCGCGGGTCCGTTTCCACCAAAGAGTTTCTTAGTGAGGCCCCTTTCAATAGGGTGTACCAATATGGATGTAGCCTCTTCATGAGGGAGTTGGACCACGTCCATATCGTCATGTCGATGGGCATGTTCGGCCTGCGAAGAGATAAGTAAAATTGGATGAAAACGATGGAAACACGTTCACAATATCTTGCAAGCCCATGATTATGCGAGCCTCACATGAGTTACACGCGTATATGTCCCCGAGCTGGTGGTTTTGGATGAAATAAGCTATCGCTTTATGGCTATGATATTGCGAAGGCAGAGCTTTTCTAATCGCTTTTTTTGCCTGTCAAAAGCCGTAAATCAAGGAAGGGAAGGCAAGAGAAGAAGGAATCAACTTTGACATCCACTTGGAACCAACTGGGAGACCACGTCCTATTTTGACCGAGCTGGCTTGCGTATGGACAACTATGAGCGCAAGCTGATTTGAATGTGAGACTGTGTGGCCTCATTTGCTCGCCTGGTCGACGGTGCGCTTCGCAGAGGGTGCATAGAAAGCGGACATCAAGCTGTTCAACTGGATGAATGGCCTGCGTAGCAGATGTACAGTCCACGCCAAGAAGAGAAGCCAAATCGTGGCGCGCTTTGTCCTCCCATTGTTTGAGATCATTGATTATCATAGTGCGAAGGAGTGAATCTGATTGGAACCGAGACTGATAGTCCATCTTCGCATCTGGGGTGAGATTCGTTATCGACTGGATGGATGGGAGAGTCTTGAAGGTTGCGAAATTGGGGAAGATCGTGTCAGTGTGCTTCTTGAGTGATCGCAGGCGGTTGTAATAAGCGTCTATCGCGAGAGCGGCTGCTTTGCTATTTTCTTCAATTCGGTGCGCCCTTTTGCTCTCTAGTTTTACGAGCATCTCTGTCTGGATATCATCACTGCGACGACGCAGGTCTACCAAGATCGTGAGGGTGGCTTCCTCGCGGAAGAGTGGGTAAACACACCTTCATATGTAACCAGCGATGCGTCGTTGAGTTTCAGGGAAAGGAGGGTCTTGATGGTCTTGCACGATTGGAAAATTTCGTAGTTACACCCGTGCTCACGAGCCCGAAAACGGATACTAAAATGACGGGTAAGGTTATGCCTATACAGCCTGGGATAAACGCACAAAGAGTTGTTGGTCGATTCTACCCTACCAAGTGCCCTCCGTCGTCCGAAATACCACGTATACACACTGGCATAGAACTGGAGAGATGTTGCAGGTGTATGTGAGAGGGAAGAACGAACCCACCACCATGGAAACTCCTCGCTGTGTACACTCATTGTCGATGCTCTGCGTATGACATTGTAAGCTCAATCTCACAAGAGCAGCGAAGATAGACCAACCTTCATCAAACTGTCCAAACGTGATTCACGCACAGCGTCCTCAACTTCTCGAACAAGTTCTCTCAACTCATTGCGGTCCACATATACACGAGTCGATGCTACACGCAATGTTAGTAAGAATCGCCCATGGTAGTTAGGGGACACGAACACGCTCGGCCTGTGAGCTCTTGATGAAGAGGTTAAAAAAACAGTCAGTCATCTGATGGAATTTGCGTTGAAAAATAACAAACCAAAGCAAGTACTAGTCTCAGAGGAAATCAACCACTCCTTTACGGATTGTCTGATCTCAGCTGGCACCTGAGGATATTCTTCTAGACGAAGGCGGCAAAAGCGCTGGCTAATTCAACTTCAGTAGGCTTTCACGCGCAGGATCCAACAAGGGCACGCACGCGAGTTTTTCGCTGCAATCAGGCTATTTTAGGTGAGAATTCGGGAAGGCAAGAGGAGTGGCGCCAGCGTACTTGAAAGCAAAACCGCACTCGGAGCGAATAAGATGCATACGGCGCGGTGAGGGGTCTGTTGCAGAACTACTTCCACGAGCGACTCAGTATACAGTAGGCATCTCATTACATGTCATCCCTGACTTACATCGCAAGGGCCTCCGTCGAAAACAAAAGCCGCGTATGCTGATTCCGTGAAGTGTGGTAATGGTTCAGGCATCGGGTAAGAAAAGCCAAACTGTCGAACATATTTCCAGATAAAATCATTTCCTTGGAAGACCAACGTCGAGCAGAAATGTTTGCTGCACCGTGCAACCGAAAGCAGGTCTTTAGTAGACGAGCATTGCTTTAAGATCTCAGCGAGGATTTCGAGAGGAAGTCGTTCAAAAAGGCATGGCCGAAGTGTACTGGTGCTGGGCTGTGGAGGGTTTGCACGCTTGTTGGATCGCTTTCGTCGTTTGGAAGCACCTTGCGCAGCAGAATCCGTAAGGGTGGTGACCTCTGGCATAAGATTGAAACCCGGGTAGGTATGTACTGGAAAGGGAATTCGTGGCAGGTGGAACAAAGAAAACAACGTCAGGCTTTCAGGGGCTTGCTTCGAAAATTCCTCCGATAGCCTGCCAGCCACGGATATTTCAGGTCTAAGAACGAAACCTTCTTCAACGTTCCATTTTGATCACGGACACGCTGGCGGACTGAGCGAATGAATGCGCGTTCCGCCCATCAAAAGACAGGAACCTTTTCTTCAAGTTTCTATCGCTAACCTTCTAAAGTTCCTGCAACAATATGATTAGGTACTAATGTACACGTCGGTGAAGCCTATCCTAGAGAACAAGTCCAAGGTCTAAGAATTACATAGAATGATGTGGAAATTTAAGTCTTAAATATTCGGAGTAATCTGGCTTCTGTCACGATTCGCGTGCGACAGAGCGGGCATTCACGAGAGCTAGCCATGACGAGGTCAGAGCACCCTCTGCACATGGCCATATGACTGCAATTCAATGATAGGCCGTCAGAACAAGAGAAATGAAGGGAATAGTCTTAGAACTCACCCGCAGTCGACAATTGCAATATTAGCTTCTTCATCCTGACAAATGACGCAAAGACCATTGCGCTCGAAAGCCGAGATATGTGCCTTTGAGGGCGTGGTTGAGGGCGAGGGCTTGGGAATGGGCTTTGCTACACCTTCCATCTTAGAATCGCCGTCGGCATCAACCGACGCGTCATCGGAAGGGGAGGCAGTCTCGCAGTTGGCTGTTTCTTGCGCACCCTCTTGTTCCCTCCTGTGTCTTTCTTCTTCTGCAATCATTTGTTGGATGCGTTCTTGTTCTTCCTGTTCCTCCATCTGACGCTGGATTTCCGTGCGCTCGCGTTCTCGACGTTCATCGTCCACGAGATCGCGGACCTTCTTCACTAGTTCCGCCTTCTCTATAACACCTCTCGCGCCCACACGGTTGCGAAAGAGAATAGATTTGAGGCTCCCAATAGAGAGGGCAGCGATGGAATCATCGGTCATTGATACAAGCTCGTTTAGATCGGGCGGAGAAGGTGGTCGGGGTGAGGGAGGCACTCTACTCTCGGGAGAGGTAGACGCAGCTCGAGGCCGAGGTGGAGTCGAACTAGAAGCCATGTTCGGCGACGTATGAAGGTTATGAGATGAACGTGAGGCAGAAAGATTTGCATACGGTTGGTTGTTTCCAGGCCACGGCCGGGTATTAGTATTTGGAGGCGGCGGCTGTGCCTGAGGACGGGGTGGCACAGGAGGTGGTTGATGATAATATTGTGAACGAGGAGGCGTCGTTGGAGGTTGTCTGTATCCTGGAGGCGGGCCAGGGGGCGGTTGGTATCGCGGTGGCACCGGTGGAGGGTCGTCAGGCGCAAGGTCCGGCCTTGCAAACTCTGTCGTAGCCTGTCGTCTTGGTGTTTGAGTAGTCGCAGGAGGGAGGTCATTCTGGGTACGAGAAGAGAATAAGCCTCGTGGCCGCGTGCCATCCGGTCGTGCGGGAACAGAATATCTCCTGTAAAATGCCTTGTCCTCCCAGTCAGTGGCATCTATTGTATGTATAACATGTTGTCCTTACTTCGCATTCAGGAGAAAGGCATCCGTTAGGTCCCTGAGAGCAGGGCGTAAGCATCATGTTGCGTCAACGTCCACTCATCCGCTTACCCTCGCCATCATTATTCGGTCGATGAGGTCGTCCTTCTCAACCACACGCCCAACTTTGATATTGTAAGCATTGACATACTTACGAAGCTTTCCCAACGGCATAGACCGTAGTTGGCCCCGTCCTGCGGCGGTAACTAGTAGTAGCTGTATTAGTCAAGCGTCCACCGTGACGAAAGTAACCCAGATAACTCAACTGCCCAGATACTCTATGCAATAGGCACAGACATTCTGTGAATCGTATCCTGAGTCGTGGCCGCCCCGAGGCATCAAGGCCAAGAAGTCGGTGCAACTGTGGCAGTAGGTGTATCCTAGAACATGTGTGGTGCGATGATCGATGACAAGAGGGGGGACGTACCACAGTGGTTACACCTCCTCGACCTCGCAAATATGATGTTAAACTCTTTGCTACATTTCCTACACGCTCCATCTGACTCTGGCACTTGTGGCGGCGGACCGCTCAGCAATGGTAAACCTCGACCAACGTCGGCCATGAGGGCTCTTAGGTATTGTTTGAAAAGGTGGGTATTCAAAGAGGCTCTTGCGCAAGAGAAGGTGGTGGTTTGGGAGAAAGATTGTATATTCGGTAAGCAATGGATTTCCGCAGAATTTGCTAGATGAAATCTCGAGTTAAGACAGTTCGACCACGTGATCGACTTATTCAGGGGTCTCCTGCCATGGGTAAATTTCGTGGTCGCTGAACTTGGTGGTAAAAGTAGGCTTCTTGCTTTCCTTTTACTCTTTTTAGCGTGCGCACTCCACCTATTGAGAGATTTCGCACTCCCAGTATCCACACCCTTCCTCCTGGAACGGCCAATCCCAAGTATGTGCAGGGATGTCCCTCGAGTTGCAAGTTGCCGCGTCGCTCAAGATTGGGTCAACCGACAGAGCATCTCGGGATGCAAGCAACTCATATCTCCCGCGACATCGACAGTCGGAAATCGATGCGGCATTGAGCTAACCGGGCCAATGCCGGATCTCAGTGGATCAGTAAACGTTATCTCCACGTTGCTTGAAACACATTGCAAACATGATGCACCTCAAGTTCGAGTCATCCAACAACTAAACATATAATTCAACGAGAAAGAGACGAGGTCCATAATATCTGTGGTCAACGAACTGTTGTAATGATCGTCATCACTTTCGTGAGTGGACTATCTTTTGCCTCAAGCTTACCCTCCATCTGCAGCTAACTGTTGGCGCCCATAGATCCGTCATGGGGAATCTCTTGACAATCTGGTAAGTACTAGTGCGACCGAGGACGTTGTGCCTGTGTGCTCTCAGGACATTGCGGTTGAACTACTTCCTAGAAATCGATTTGGGCTGGGTGGAAAGATGCACCTCTTTCGGAGCTTGGTGAGTCTCATTATGCTCACCCATTGTCGGTAGCTGAGATCGCCAACAGGAAACAAAGTGAGCGGTTGAAATAACACCCATTTCTTCCTTGGTTTCAATGTGCTCGCAGCAAGCGAAAGCATTAGGAAGGCATATGGCGACCATGCGTTTCGACGCAATCTATTCCTCGGACCTTTTGAGGGCACACCAAACGGCGAAAGCCCTCCATACGTTCCAGCCCTCGCCGCCGGCTACGATAGTTGTCAACCCAAAACTACGGGAACAACACTTTGGGGTCGCCGAGGGGAACCCCTGGACGTTCAATAGAGACCCAAATAAAACCCTCGAAGAACATTTCAAAAATGGGGTCTACCCAGTTCTTGAGAAGCACGAGAAGTTCCCAGGAGGTGAAAGTATCGATGATCTTGCGAAGCGAAGTGAGGAGGCACTCTTGGAGACCGTCTTCAGCCATCTTGAAACCCACGGCGACACGGACAACGAATTTCATGTCGCGGTTACAAGCCATGGTTTGTGCATCGGGGAGCTAATTCGGACTCTCACACGATTGGATCCAGAACATATAATTAACAGGTCGTACACTGGGCTCAAGAATACGGCTTGGACCAGGGTTTCGATCTCTTCAAGGGTAAGAACTGAGGTTTCTGCGTCTACTCAGCAGGTCTGACCGTTGACTCCACAGGCATCCGACGCACAGGTCGCCGATACCCTTCCCAAGCTGAGAGTCAAGGTTGGAGATATTAACAGCTCAAGCCATCTCGCCAAGCTGGTGAGTTTCCATGAGTGCCTTGACGAAGCGTACATAGTACTCAATGATGGTCATGCATGCATTAGCATGAAGCGGAAGAACCGTTGTCGGAACTCGAATCAGAGAGGCGAGCATTTTTCGGGGGCGACACGGAAGCTTTGAAGTGATCTACTCTATACGCCCAAATGTGTGACAGCTCCGTTAGCCGGGTCTGAATGATTATAATGTTACCCCTAACTACTTTATGGCTCCTAACTCTTTCCGTTGGCGTTTCCATCGGGATTACTCAGGCCTTCCCGTCGTCACTGTTTCCCTTGAGAATCCAATAAAAATGGCACATCAATGCATCACTACCCACGTCTCCGAATTCCCCCCGTAAACAATGGTGCTCGACGCTACGATGCTGCAGGTCGTCGCTGCTGCATCGTCCATCTTCATTGTCTCCAGGATTCTGAAGCTGATTCAGGGTCTGAAGGTTGGGCACACGGGCTCTCAATTGATATTTGGTACTGAAAACCCCATGTACAGGCCGTAAATTATCACCCTGGGAGGCGTATACCATTCTGGCCACTGGCCATGCCAGGAGCCATTCTCCCAACGACATGGTGGAACGTTGGGATGAAGTTTCCTTGGCAGTATAGATTTAGTGGTGCGTAACGTAACGCCGTTCCACTCATTTTGTGCTAAGTGCACACGCTCTGCTTTGGTCGTTATTTTAAGCCTATTCCAAGGATGAGACGTTCTCGATTGTCCCGTGGCTCGCGGGGCCCCCTGGTTTCTATACCTCTAGCCTTGAAGTGGCCCGCCAGGTTATCGGTGGAGGACACAAGTCTGACTTTGTCAAGCCTGAGCACGCGAGTCGAGCTCTTTTGTGCGATTTTAGCCCTTTCATACAGAGGCGTAATGCTTACGGATGCTCTTTCTAGATTATGGGGAATGAATCTTGTCGCTGCAGACGGAGATATGTGGAGGAAGCACAGACGGGTGATGGGGCCAGCTTTCAACAACAGCCTGTACGGCCCCTTTACAACTCAACTCACAACGGCTGACACGACATCTTAGATACAATCTTGTGTGGGAGCAGACACTAAGGACTTACAGAGAAATGATCACTGCTGAAGGTTGGGAGAATGCCGACGTAGCCGAGGTTCCAGTCGTTCAGAAACTCACCTTCAAACTTGCTCTTCTGGTACTCGGACATTGCGCTTTTGGTTTCCCTTTCGACTGGTCTACCCCCGCTAGACTTCCCGATGGTAGCATGTCTGTACAGGAAGCTCTCCGTACCGTCGCCGACACGCATATATTTGCTATTTCCGCGCCGAATTGGGTCTGGAAGCTTCCTATTAAATGGTATGTATATTCAGCTATCGTGATTGTAGTGCCGGTTCTGATGATGATGTCATTCGTTTCCAGGATTCAGGACAGTCGAGTTGCGCATGAACAGCTTGCTCGGTTCATGCGTGAGCAAGTGGAAGAGCGCAAGGAGGCGCTTACCTCCGATGTCAAGGGTGCCCTTGGACGCGATGCTTTCAGCATGCTCGTCGCTGCCAACGAGTCTGAAAACCAGAAGCTGCAGTTGAGCGATCAAGAGTTAATTGGAAACGTATTTATCATGCTGTTTGCTGGACATGGTACGTCCTACTCTGTAGTCTATTTCCAACGGGTGGAGTTCTCATTCCGGTCCCTTTCCCTCTAGAAACTACCGCACATACGTTGGCTGCGACTCTAGGGTTCTTGAGTCTATATCCAGATATCCAGGAAGATGTTGTCCAGCAAATTACGAAAGTGGTAGGACGCGACCGGGATCCAGTACGTACAGGTCTTTCCGATAGACTTATAATTATATGGCACACCTCATGCAATCTCCCATTATCGCCTACTAACCCCTACTTTACATCCTCTAGACAATGGAAGATTACCCAAAACTCACGAAAGTTACTGCGGTGTTCTATGAATCGCTCCGAATGTTCCGTGCGTTCACCCCCTTCATCGCAAATAGAACTGTCACTTAAAGCGGCTGCCCGTACTTTTGTCTCCATCGAAATAGCGGCAGGCCATCTGATGATCCGCGAAGCGCACGAAGATACCGTGATCACGATGCCTAATCCTGTGGGAGTGGAAGGAAGCAAAGAAGTCCCTATTCCCAAAGGCACACAGGTCAGCTGAGTCGGTTTAGCGATGACGGGTAACTCACCATGATCAAATGACGCAGGTTGTTGTCGATATGGTTGGAGTTCGTAAGTCCTTTCCTCGATCGCGCGGCATTAGATTTCGATCAAAACCTCCTTGGCTTGGTCACCATGCTAAAATTGGGCAACAGAATACAACCCTCGATACTTTGACGAGCCTGAGAAGTTCAAGCCCTCACGATGGGAAGGTGTTTCGAACGAGTCGGAGAGTTTTACAGCTTTTAGCGTTGGTGAGTGGAGACTGCCTCTCCGTGGGGTCATCCAGCTGACTCCCGGGGCCCCGTATTCGCGATGCAATCGTGCGTTACACAGGTCCGCGAATGTGTCTTGGCCGTAAGTTCGCGATCACGGAATCGGTTTGCTGGTTGACGATGTTGCTGCGTGATTGGCGTGTTGAACCGCTGCTGCAAGTCGGAGAGACGAAGGATACGTGGCGTGCCAGAGTCATGGACGCGAACTTGGTGATCACGCTCGGTGTCGCCAACGTGCCCGTGAGGTTTATTCGGAGGAACAAAGGTGGATCGATATAGAGCACTACGGATGAGTTTATAATTCTCGATCGATTGTGGATTCCTTATCGGTTTGATAACGAAGCACCCTTTATTGATCAGACGAACCCTTTTCATCGAAATCCTTGGACGAGCACCACGAGCTTGTCATTCGCTGGCCGTGGTCGTGCGCATGCTTGGGGGTGGTCCAGTTCACATCATGGCCGACCGCTTGTCGCGAGGTTCCAGACCCTCATCTGGGCCTTCCGCGATAAGATGGCAGAAACTGCGGTGTTCCGGACAAGTTCTTGCATTGCCTAGCGATAATATCCCTGCGACGGCGAAACATCCCTCTCCCCATTTCGTACGCAAAGGCCGGGGTGAGTCTGGAAACTGATGGCGGGAGTTGTGTTTCGACTGCAGAAAACCTGGGTCTGGGCCCGAGAGGGGAGCTCTTCCCCCTGAGCGAGCCTGACAGAGCCTTGCGATAATTATTCCACACTTCGGAAATTTCGCTACGCCACTACCGCTAAGAGCCATTTCCTTCAAGCACTCGGATTATGATAGCAAGAGGTATAAATAGTGGCCGCCTTTTCCATCGATCTCCTTACTCCCCAACCACCTTACGTCTTCTCCACCACCACACACAACCTCCTCACTTCCCCCTAAACATCTCCCTCAGACCAATGTCTACTCAGTTCACCATCCCGCCTAAGCAGAAAGCTGCTGTCGTCGCTTCAGCTGGTGCTTCCGTCGAAATTAAGGAAGTCCCTGTCAAGACACAAGCCGACCTCGCTCCTGGCGAATGTCTTGTCAAGCTCGACTGCACTGGCGTTTGCCACACCGATCTCCACGCCGCCTTGGGTGATTGGCCTCTCAAAGCCAATACCCCTTTGATTGGCGGACATGAGGGTGTTGGCACCATCGTAGCCATCGGCAACAACACTCCTCTTTCCCCTGTCAAAGTTGGCGAACGTGTCGGTATCAAGTGGTTGGCCAACTCGTAAGTTCCTTCCCTTCTCGCCTTCTATAAAATGTCCTGAAATGTGCACTTTGCAAAGATGTCTCAATTGCGAACATTGCCGAAAAGGGCGTGAACAAAGTACGTGATTTCCGGGCTTGCCTCGCCTTTCCTGACGTTCCTGACTGTTATTTATAACGTAGACTGCCCCGATGCTAAACTTAGCGGATTCAATGTAGACGGAACGTTCTCCGAATACGTTGTTTCTTTCGTCAACCATGTCACCCCTATCCCAGACGGAATCGACTCCAACGCGGCCGCCTCCATCCTTTGCGCTGTATGTACTAACTTATATAGCCTTTGGTTCGGTTGTGCTCACGATGTATCCAGGGTGTTACTGTTTACCGTGCTATCAAATACAGCCAGACCGAAGCCGGTGATTGGATCGTGCTTCCAGGTGCTGGAGGAGGCCTCGGTCATCTTGGTTCGTGAACCTTATTTTAACTCGACCAATGTGCTCATAACGTACGTGGTCTTTAATAGCCATCCAATATGCCAAAGTCCGTGGTCTTCGTGTAATCGCTATCGACAGCGGCGAAGAGAAGAAGAAGCTTTGCCTCGAACTCGGTGCTGATGTCTGGATCGACTTCAAGGAATCCAAAGATATCGTCGCTGATGTTAAGGCCGCCACCGGAGGAGAGGGTGCTCACTCAGCTGTCGTCACCACTGCCTCGCCTTCGGGCTACACACAAGCCGTTGATTACCTCCGCGGTGGAGGTACTCTCATGGTCGTTGGTCTCCCAGGACAAGCCGGCTTGGAAGCCTCAATCTTCTTCACGGTCTTCAAGAGCATCAGCATCCTTGGATCTTATGTTGGAAACAGACAGGATGCCAGGGAGGCTATTGACATCGCTGCTCGTGGCCAAGTCAAGTGTATATATGTCCTCAAGGGCCTGTCGGACCTTGAGAGGTGCGTCACTTCCTCTTTCTACCTTTGCGGAGATCCTGATTTCGTCTTCTTCCTAGTGTCTACGATGGTCTCACCAAAGGCACAGTCGCTGGCCGTGTCGTTCTCGACATGACCAAGTAAAACTCAAATCAAAAATTGCATGGACGATACGTTTCGGACTTGTCTCTCTTCATAAATTCCGATGTTTAGATTCTTCGTATTGGCCTTGATATTGTTGTACGAGTAGCATTATTTGTAGTAGTATGGAGCAATGTCCACAATAATTCCGACTCTTCAGCCTTGCTTCAGCCAATCATTGCCAGATCGTGCAAAAAGGTGACTTCGTGTAAGCGCTCGCGGAATCCGAAATCGTGGCCCGTGGGAGTTTTACAAAGCCAATGGCTTGGGTTTCAAGCGATGACAAACTCCTCCGTTGCAACTTGATCATAACTTGAAGTTCGCGTTCTTCGCTCCGACATGCATTCACCAAAACGCTCTGGATCGCCGTCACCGGGAGCGTCGACGGACTCGAAGCGAATTCGACTGTCTGTGCAACCCCAAAATCAAGGCGCCAGCCCCGTCGACCCCGACAACGCACCTGGAAAGCGAGGGGAACTAGAACCAGTGCAAGGTGGTGATATCGGCAACCTCCCTCCCCCTGACTCCTCGACATCTGGTCCAACGGAAGAAGGCGCGAAAGTCAGGTTACTGAAGGCTGAGGGGGACGACGACGATGGAGGGGACGTTTCCATGGGTGAGGACTCAGGCGACGAGAACGATGATGAAGACCCAGCGCAGGTCGAGGCGGCTCGTCTTCAACTAGAAGAACAAGCCAGGAAATATCTTGCTGCTCAAACACACGAAATCATCATCCCCTCGTATTCAGCTTGGTTCGATATGTCGAAAATCCATAACGTCGAGAAGCGCGCCCTGCCCGAGTTTTTCAATTCGCGGAATAGGTCCAAGACACCAACGATATACAAGGATTACCGCGACTTTATGATCAACACGTACCGTCTGAGGCCGACAGAGTATCTCACCGTCACTGCTTGTCGTAGAAATCTGGCTGGAGATGTTTGCGCCATAATGCGCGTCCATGCTTTCTTGGAACAATGGGGATTGATAAATTACCAGGTGAGTGTGCGGTTCATGTTGCAGAAGTGACCTTGCTTTCTCATCGAAGATTCATGTAGATTGACCCGGAGGCGCGACCAGCTGCATTGGCTCCCCCGTTCACCGATCATTTCCGCGTCATACTCGATACACCACGCGGCCTACAATCTTTACACCCTGGCACTCGCCCTCCCAACCGCGGTCCTACAAATGGTGCTGCCCCCGGCGCCGCCGCGGCGAACGGTGTAGCGAAGCCACCACCATCAGCCTCCCTTGAACTCCGTTCCAACATATACCAAACCACCGCCAAAGCATCAAAACAAATTACCCCAGCTGAAGCGACTGCTCTTGCCAATGGTGCTTCTACACGACCGGGCGCCAACTTGACTTACTCTTGTGATACCTGCGGTGCCGATTGCACGGCAGTTCGTTACCATTCTTTGAAAGAGAAAAAGTTTTGCATCTGTCCGCCTTGTTACCTCGGTGGACGGTTCCCATCGACAATGTTCAGTGGTGACTTCGTCAAGCTCTCCGTCGGGGCCGTTGGTGTCTCACACGGTAACTCTGCCAACGATGACTGGTCGGACCAGGAGCTTTTACTGCTGCTCGAGGGAGTTGAGATGTACGATGACGACTGGTCGCGGATAGAAGAACACGTCGGCACACGAACGTCGCAGCAGTGTATCCGCAAGTTCTTGGAACTGCCAATAGAGGATCCCTATCTTGCTACGGAGGGCTCGATGGGACCGTTACGGTTTAGCCGGATCCCATTCGAACAAGCGGACAATCCAGTGATGAGTGTCGTCGCTTTCCTTGCTGGTGTTGTCGCTCCTGGTGTGGCGGCTGAAGCCGCGAAAACCGCACTCCACGAAATTGTCGCTCCAGACAAGAAGGAAGATGTGGCTACTGCCAACGGAGAAACCACGGAGGGTGAGGACGGTGCGAAGGACGGAGACACAACGATGGAAAACGTCACCACTGAAGAGTCATCCGATCAACAGTCGGAACAACCTCCAGCGTCCTCATCAGCACCCGACGCCATGTCCGTCGACTCCCCGCCCAAAAAGCCAACACCCACCGTTCCACACTCCAAAGTCGTCCGCGCAGCTAACCTCGCTCTCAAATCATCCGCAAAAGCCGCCCAATCCCTCGCCGACGCAGAAGACACACAAATTCGCAGCACATTGGCATCCCTCATCAAGCTCACTCTAACGAAACTTGAATTGAAGATGGCTCAGTTCGATGAGCTCGAGGATATTTTGGAAGAGGAGAGGAAGGGATTAGAAAGTGCGAGGGTGGCATTGATCTCCGAGAGGTTGGGGTTGAAGAAGATGTTAGATAATGTCAAAGCTGAGATCGTGAAGAATGGGGGTGTGGCAGCCGGCCAGAATGTGGTGAACATGGTGGCGAATGCGAACCTTGGCACCACCGGTCAAGGTCCTCAGGTGGCCGAAGTTCCTACCGCTACGCCGTTGAACGGTAATGCGGGACCTGTACCAGACGGAACACAGCTACAGCTCAGCTAAAGTCCCAGTAGAGTTTTGTATGATACTTGTTCCTCTTCCCTTGTTGCCTGCCTCACTGTTGTCTAGCTAATTCTTACTGTATTTCGTCTCTGCCTATTTTGACCCTTGATTTTGGTTGCCAAATGAAGGTGTTCGTTCTTGAAGCAACACAGATATTGGACGGCTTTGCTGTTTGACCCGGATGAATTTGTGAATAGCCATGAAGCCGTTTAGCTATTGTCTAGGTTTCTGTCGTGTGTAGTATTTGTGGTACAGGTTACATAGTACATTGTTTTGTGTTCTGCCATTCCGTCCCATCAGAGAGCCCATAAAGAAGTAAAAAAAAGGTGCGCAAATATCAGCTAATACACCATCACCTTGGAACTTACATCGTCCACAAGCATGCAATCCCTCCCCGGACCAACTGTTCGCGATGTCTTTATCTGGGCGGGATACCTCTCCCTCAGCAGCCTCCAGATAGCCTTGAATGACGAGGAAGAGCCTTTCTCATGGACGAGCACGACAGCGGTGAGGTAGGGCGACAAGGGCGACGCCTCGAAAGAAAGATCGTGGCCTGATTGGCTGGCACTAGCACCAGGCTTGGGTGTGGCCAAGAGGTCGGGAGAGAGCAGGGCAGACGAACGAGTGCTGCTGCCGTAGGGTATGGGACCGCGCTGCCGACCACGCAAGGTATTGAACTCTACCCGAAAGCGGACCGCCTTGAGGCCCAACGACTTACTCCGAGGATTGACATCCTCCACCTTGCACTTGAGAATCCTCCAGCTATCCTGGTCCGCACTAGACTGCACCCGCGATTGGGCTTGACCAGAGATACCGCCCGTTTTGTTGCTCATGCCCTCGATGACAACTCCCAATTCATCCTCCATATACCTCTCCACTTCCACACGGGTAGGAACGATGTCCAAAGGAGAGTAGAGGACATCAGCGCCATTTCCACAGCTACCAAAGTAGTCTGCAGCTCCCGCGTGGTGATTCCCCTTCCAGTTGAATAAGTTAGAGAACCAGCCCTTGAATTCGCCGACGACAGGTGATGCGACGCTGCTGAGTTTGGGAGGACCATATGCTGAAAATCGAGCTCGGGATTGTCGATTACAGGCAACCTCATTAGCCGACAAAGGTGGTGATAACAAGATAGGCGAAGCAAGACAGTCATCGGTGGTTTTCTGGGAGGAAAAGTCCATCGTAGGCGCTGTAAAGGAATTAGTACATGTTCAAGACAACCTCACAACTCGAGTACTCACGTCTCCTCTTGGCTTTACCCGCCGCCTTCTGGCGACCATCTACTTCAGTAACCGATTCGACCACATTCGAGATTTCTTTGCCGCTAAGTCCCAGTCCTCGATGACCTTTACCAACCTTGTCAGAACTGGGATCGGCCCTAGGAGCCTGGTTCTCTTTGTCTTGGTGGCGTTTATGTTCAGTGTGCTTGGGCTGCTCCGTAAGGTCGTTCACTCTTTGAGATATATCGTTCATAAACTGTTGCAGTTCCGCATTGGAAGAACGGGGAGGAACCACTGGAGTAACAGATCTAGCTGTGGTGTTGTCGATCACCGGATAGGCTCCAGAGGTTTGAGAGCGAGACCGAATCCGTGGTGTTGCATCATTGGCCGGGTCAGCCTGAGCGCGAGGAGGGAAGACCACAGCAGATTCAGCGAGTCGAGGGTGATACGAGTAAGTATTTCCTCTTCTGGGTCCGGCAGGCCGTGAGGGCGGTCGAATAGGTTCACCATGCTGCGAAATCGGTCGTGCTGTAGAAGGAACACCAGTGGATGAGTGAACGCCGTGAAGTTGCCTAGGACCAGCGGGAGAGCGAGGCCGAGACCTGGACGTAGAAGCAGACGAGCCTGAACCACGGGCCATCGCAGGAGGGATAAGTAGATTACGCGCTGCAGGTGCCCGTCGAGGGATGGGAGCATATACATGGCCATGTGGAGCTTGTGCATGTTTACCGTCGGTATGAGTGTGAGAGACAGTCGCGTGTACGGTCGAAGCTCTTTTGATAGGAGGACGCGCCGCTCCGGGGGCTAGCTGCCTTCCTTCTGACGGCGGACCAAAGGCTGACTCGCATTCCTTCCTGAACTTGTGCATCTCTTTGTCCTCTTGGGAGTGCTCGGCCAATACACGGTCGCGATGCTTCCCAAGCAGGAAGTAGAATGCCTTCGCTAAAGTTCCTTCTCCGGGCGGGCTGCACAGATCTTGGATGATGCAGAGGCCTTGATCGTCAGCGTGTCGACCCCAGATGATCCGCAGAGAAGCCAGAAGCTCGGGGTCTACATGTTCCGGAGACTGAAGAGGAGTGGCCAGTGTGGAAGGCGATGGTGGCAGAGGCGGGTTCCGCGCTATCACCGACAGAGACATCGCAGACGCAGGAGGGTTCGGGCAGACCAACCATGGATGAGAAAGGATCTCTGGTATCTACAAAACGACAAGTAAATGAGTAAAAAGGTGCGGTTGAGACAGATATTGGCTTACGGTGATCCTCTTATGGACGTCGACCACAAGCATCCTGGATATCAGATCTCGGGCAAGAGGGTCGATCCAGGCGGGAATTTCAAATTTTCCAGAGCGAACTTTTCCAAGTAGAGTACGGACGTTCTTGTCGTCAAAAGGCAGCCTGCCAGTAAGGAGTGCAAATAGGACAACACCGCAGCTCCAGATGTCGGTAGCGTTGCCTTCGTATTTCTCGCCGTTGACAATCTCGGGGCTAGCGTAATGAGGCGATCCACAGGACGTTTCCAGCTGTAACGATGGAGGAGCAAAGGCGGCCATGCCCCAATCGGCGATTTTGATGAGAGGTGGGTTGAGGTTTTGAATCAAGATATTTTCGGGCTTGAGGTCGCGATGAATGATGGAAAAGGTGTGCGCGTAGTTCAAGCCATAGATGATTTGCTTGAAGTAGACCAGTGCCTCGAGAGGAGGAAGACGCCCGCGGTTAACAAGAAAATCGAAGAGTTCGCCGCCTTCCACGTATTCCAAAACAAGAAAGAGCTCCCTCTCGCCTTCGTAGACATCATATATGCGCATAATATTGGGATGATCCATGAGTTTCATCATCGTAATTTCTCTGTCAATTCCAAGGCGCTGTTTGTCTTGCTTAGCTTGAGCGGTCGCCATCGAATGCCTAGAGTTGCGAAGAGGAGCGATAGGAAGAATCTTGACTGCAGCGAGTTGTCCAGTCGAAACATGCTTAGCGAGTTTTACACGTCCAGAAGCGCCTTTTCCGATACACTCGCCTAGTATCCAAGGTCCAATCCGAGAAGGATCAGAGGGGAGGTCGAACGCAGAGCTACCGCCAGCCTGAGCCTTTTCTTTCGCCCAGCGTGTTCCGAGAGGTGTCGCATACTTTGCTGGGGCTGCGCGAGGTGGACTAGATGATATAGAAGCCATTGTGCGCCAAGAAGTAGTAGATGTGGAGGTATTTTAGTGACTGCCTGAGCCAGCGGGCAGCAAAGTGGGATGTGATGGTGGTTGGAGAAGAAGAGTACTAGGAAGTAAATCGGTCAAAACTCGCCCTTATGCTGAATGCCACGTGATACAGGGGAGACGATGTGCCAGGTCAGTGCCACTGCCAAATGCGCACGCGCCGCAACGTGCAAGTCTGCCAATCTCACCACATACATAGATGCCTCCCATTCCTGAGACATACGACGATGAGGCGACTCGTATAATTGAATCTGCGAGGCGACACCAAACCGACATCTCAAACTTTCAGCTTCCTCGCCTGAGAACATGCGCTGGGCCATTATCACTCCAGCAAAAGCTCTCTGGGGAATTGAGGGAAGATATCGAGACGCTTTCAAGAGAAGTACAAGTGAGTCAGTATATCCTTTGCTTTCTGGAATAAAGCTCATTCTTGAGGTGTCTAGGACTTGGAAATGCTCGTGGATGACCAGTCGAGTCCAAAAGCACGGCGAGACTTGAGTGCTATCGTCTCAGAGTTTCAAGAAAATCTTGCCAAGTATGTCTGCTTTTCATGCTTAACGGGATAGGGCTGATGGGCTTACCATTAGGCTGAAGCAAGAAGCACGAGGTGCTTTATTGACATCGAAACGACTCATCGACTCGCAAGCCATGTCGAACCGGGATGAGTTATTGCGTTCCAATGGTATATCTACGACGGAGAAAAGGGATCCAAACGAAAAAATGTCAAGATGTTTGCTCCTCGTTGGTGCCCCGAGCTAACACAGACTGTATACAACAGGGAAGACAAACTCATGAAAGCCAATAATGATGTCACCGACGCATTGCGGCGGACCATGACCTTGATGCAAGGCGAGCTGGAACGTTCGGTCTTGACCACCCAAATGCTAGGTACGCGTCTTCACCTCGCCAATCATCACTTCGTTCACGTCTACCCCTCTTAGACGCGTCCTCGGCATCCTTACGTACCACCTCCACAACCCACGACACGCTCACGAACCTCATGGGAACCTCAAAACACCTCATCACCGCCCTCGAGAAAGCAGACTGGATAGACCGCCTCCTCATCCTCTCAGCTCTCGCATTCTTCATCCTTGTCGTGCTCTTCATCATCAAAGTTCGAATACTGGATCGTGGGCTACGGATAGCGTTCTGGTGGACTCGATTCTTGCCTAGCGGTGGGGCACCGCAGGTATCTCCGGACGTACTCGGTCAAGCGGAGAAGGGAGGGTTAACTGACGTGCTGACTAGCATCTTGATTTCCAGTTCAACACTGGTCGCAAGTTCTGCGGCAGCGTCAGTTGCTACGACACCATCTGCATCGGCTGTACCGACGATGAGTTCTGAGGCCCCGGAGGATCCAAGTCCACCCATACATACACCTGACCACATCGAACTATGAACTCTTCTCGGTCATTCATGTACTGTGTCTCTGGAACGATATGTTATCTCCGGTTTGGCAATCTATAGTTTACACTACAAGGACGTACACATAATCACTTAGGGAATATTACTAACGTAAAACTGGAGCAAGAAAGGTCAAGAAAGCACGACAAAAGCATGGGGAAAGCATGAGCATAAAGGAAATGTCACAAGGACATGGGACGCGGGAGAGATGTCGGTCAAGGTAGTCACCACCCGGCCTTCTCTGCCTCCAAAAGCAGGAGAGGACGATCGGGTGATAACTCATGAACGTAGGAGGGACCTCTTTCCTTCTTAACCGCTCGTTCGAACTTCGCGACCAAGCCATCGAGGTCGGCGATAGCATCTTCACTTTCCCAAGTGGCTTCAAGGATGGAGTATCTTCAGACGGAGGAAAGTCAACGGTTGAAAAGACGAGCATGGCAGAAAGATACCGCACCCGTCCCACTTAATAAGCCACTTGATTTGCTCGTCGGAGGGGGAAATTCCCTTTCCGATGATGCCAGCGACGTGATACTCTGCACAGACGCGATTGCAGTCTTCGCGGGAACATAGGGAGGGTGGATCATCCTTCTTGGGACGCCGCTCTGCACGAAAAATGCATCACATTTTAGAGGAGTGATCCTGATTGTTACTCACGTAGGGCGGTCCGTCTAAAACGAAAAAGGGGCAGTTAGGCGAAGGGCGCCGCTTCGAAATGGACGAACAGGCTTACGGGTTGGCCACACATACAGGGCACAAAAACACGGCGCTGCGTTTGATCCTCTTGTCGCTCTTGTCAAGGATGCCAACACAGCCATAGTGGTACCAATGCAAGCAGCTAAAGGTTAGGAAGTGAGCTTTGCTCTGGGACAGACGACGGGGTGAACGTGTGCGTACGCATCACAGCAAACGACCTACCAGGTAAAGTCAGTCTAAACGATACATTAGATGGTGCAGGGATACTCATTCACCTTTCGAACCAAATTGTTATCCATTGTAGTCAACATCGGCCATGACACAGGAGCCTCGGATTCGTCGTCTGAAAGCCTAGCACGCTTGGCGGGTATCTCAGACTCCGATTCTTCTGAATCAAGTATCACCTTGTTCTTCCTCTTCCTAATACGCGTAGCAGCAGGGTGCTTCTTCGTGTGCGCCTCGCCGACAAACTTGGATCCAAACCGCCCGACTAAAGGTGCAGATAAAGCTTGGAGAGTACCCTTTTCCATGGAGGTCGAGGCTCGGAATGTTGGCTCTGGGGTAGATGAAGGGGTAGATGACAAGGAGGTAAGAGGGGAAAGGGGTCCAAGGTCGGAGGGGTCGACAGTCAACGGTCGTTGCACTGGAGGAGACAGCATCGGTGGAGATAAACTCATAAGCTCGGATTTTATGTGATGAATGACACTGGGAGTAAGTGTCCGGTCGAGCTGGGAGGTTTCATCGGGAGTAGAGAGGGTATCTTGGAGTAAGTGGATTTCGGTGAGTAGAGCGTCGGCTTCGCTCGAAGCCATGGATCGGGCGAGGCCAGGACTTGGTGTTCGCCGAAGGGGTGATGTGGCAACCTGCTCTGGTTCGAATTCGTCATACAGGGTATTGAGGTATTGCGGGATCGTCATGTCATCGCTACCTTCGCCTGGAACACTATCATTCAGACAATTGGCAGTGGGGGCGTGTGTCTGTAGAGGCTCTGATGGAGGTGTAATCGGGGATGAGGGACAAGATTCAATGTGATCCCCTTGAAATTCGTCTTGAGGTTCGTGAGGACCATACAAGATAGGATCCACTTTGAATGGATCCTCTAGTGAACCAGTTGGAAAACTCGGGCTCTCCCATGGTTCTTTTCGGCGGTCATGAAAATCTGGCGTGGGGTGGGGAATACTGAGATGGGTGTTGGAGGGAAGATTAGGAGGATCATGACTGGTCGTGTCGTTCGACGGTGACATTACGGATCCGTCAACTCCTAACGTCGAGTCGCGATGATAGAAGTACGAAGAAGAGACTCTAGGGGAGCCCGGTGGAACGGGGACATGGGCTGGTGTTGATCCTGAGTGAATATATGTGAATATAGAAGGCGACTGGGTTTGGGTACTAACTCAAGTCGACCTTGGACCAGTTCACGGGACTGAGAGACGGTTTGAGCGTGGGACTTGCTGGAACCATGCTGCGGGGCGACGTGTAGGAAGAACGTGGCTCCTTGGTAGATTCAGAGTCTTTGTGAGGGCACGCGCTGACTGGAGGGGGAAGCGACGCCAGATCGCGTCGGGTTTCATCTGAAGCCCCTTGGCCCCCTTCAGTAGTGTTTCCTAGTCTATATTCATCAAAAAAGTCCTGAAGCACACGCATAGTGTTGGGTCAATCAAGTTCTCCTATAAGATGCCGCTGTAAATACTCACAAGACATCCTGTGCGTATATCCTCGATATCCAGAGCGGTTGCATGCATAGACTGTTGAAGCTGGTCCATTCTAGACAGTATGAATGCCTGTTGTTTCAGCAGCAGCAAAAGTATTTCGTCTGTGGTGGCTGGCAAGCTTCCACCCCCGGCGAGCAGACTGTCAATGAGCTTGGAAGACTCGCAATCCATGTTTATGAGCAAGAGAAACAAGATGATATGCCAATAAAGGGTGAAATAAGGAGGTTTGACGCGTCTTCATGAATTTTGACGGGAAAAGGTGCACGTCCAAAGACGCGAGACTTGAGAAACATTTGACGCGACTGAGCTCCTCTAATATACTGCTTATGTAAGCAATCTTATCTTATCAAACTTTCTGCATCTTTGCACCCTTCTTCTTTACCACTACGTCCACACTCATCACACTAGTCCCTCACAACGGACGCGACAACCTATTATACTGCAAATTATCCCACAAAAACAGCTAAAACGACGAGTCTACGACTCAAGTCCCGCTATTGCACATGGCGAACCAAAAATTCCGTCCGGTGCTACTTTTCCTGGTCCTGGCTATCACTGGACCCATTCTGGCGTCCATCGCTGCACCCGCCTTTAACAAACCGCAACTAGAACCATACGGAGAGTCATATACACCTCGCTCTACTGATCTGGACGATCTCGAGATGCGCGAAGCTGCCTCCTCAGACGAGTACGACGACTGCTTTGAGGATTTTCCCAACGTGGACAAAGTGGGCAGAAAATCGCCCAGGGCTTTGGAGAACCCGCTCAGCCTTACTTCGCTCGAAACCTCCGGGAATCGCCAAAAGACTGTTTTCGATTCTGCAGCAGAAGTTTTTCAAGCTCAACCTGGCCGTGATCAATTGGACTCTGGCAAATCAGACGAACCGTCCCTTGCGTCGAGTTCAGAACAACCCTCGGGGACGCTCATCGAGAACAAGAGCGAGCATGCAACAACTTCGGCCTCCAACACTTTTCTCGCTCAAACTTCGGCAATCGCGGTCTCTTCCGTCATTGGGACAGGCTCCATTACCGCCCCCTCAATGAGCGAATCGCCTTCTGCCAAGACGCTCATCGAATCGCCCGCGCCATCTTCCACGGCTCGGCGTGTCTCTGAATCGCCTTCCACTTACGCTCCTTACACCCAGCTCCAAACGCCAGTTACTGAGTTATACAGGGCTTCCCAAACGCCAAGTCCCGACGAGACTCTGGAGACCTCCCCAGTTGAATTCCCCACTTCATCGGGCTTCCGTACCTCTAAAATGCGCTCTCAGACAAGTTCTCAGCCTAGCACAACATCTCATCACCCCACTTCCGTCGTGGCCTCTACTTTCTACCCGCTCCCATCCGCTAATCGCAAGCTTGCTCTTGGGCCTGGTCTCGCTGTTTCTCCGAACCGTGGTGTCGACCTCTCCGGAAACCTTAGCCCTGCACCCTCTCGATCATCGAATACGCATAGCCAAACTTGGACTGTTGTCGTTCTCATCGGAGCTATCCTCTTGGTTTCTACGGTTGCCTTGCTAGTCATCCACTTCTTCCTCAAGGCCAGAAAGATGAAGACTGCGAAACTGCCGAGTAAGGATAGCTTGAAGGGCTTCGGCGCCGTTGAATGGACTGATCCTGTCAAGCCAAAGGACAAATGGCACCCGGCTCTCGGAGATCTTGCCATGAAGGAGAAGGAAAAGCCAGCGTACAAGCCATCGCCGCTTTCAAAACGGGACAGCTTGGTTTCACACTGGCATCGGCTCAATCCTAACTCTTGGAAGCCTCAGAGCGGTCGGATGTCTTTATTGCCCAAGATCAACGCTCTTTTGGGACGAACACCTTCGACGTCTTCTTCAAATGGGCCTGCCGTCAAACCCGTACCGGAGGTCGTCCAGTCGAATGAAAAAGTCTTGGATATCCGCCCGTACAACTTGGGAAGCCGCTTTTCGGTGACATCTTCGGATCTTGCTATCGATGAAACTTATCACTCTCTGGAATCGCTGCAATCTCTTGAGGTCGTTGATCTGGACGTTGATGAACCTTCTGATGAACGTGCTGACTTGGCCGGGTCGGTGCCTACATCGCCTAACTTGATAGACACGCCTGTCATCTCGCCTTCACTCGAGAACCAGAGTCTCCTTCGTGCCTCCTCGACATCGGTGACTAGGACAAGATCTTCTACCCCTGGCCACCTGCGATCCCGCAGTGCTCCTCAGGCCCCCGAAGTCGACTTGGTACTGGATGAATTACGCTCCACCTCCACGAAACGCCCCCCAGCCTCCCGAGCTCCTTCGCAAAGACATAAGAGCCAGGCGAGGTCTATGTCCGCTTTGACTGTCAGCTCTCGATACCCTTCGGGGGTGGGAGAACGGCTGGATGATGATGATGATGATGATGTTGACTCGGATTGGGATATTGCGGAGGCATATTCGAGGCGGTCGGAGAGGTATACGTATCAGAGCAGGAGGGGAAGAGAGCCAAGTACTCGGACGTCTACGAGGAGGGTGACGGCACAAAGTGCGAACGGGAGGAACAGCGAGTATACGATGTATAGGCGAAGTGATTGGATATAGCTATATCCCCCAGACTAGACAGACCAACATTTTGTATTTTTACGATGGATTATTGTTAGACCGGTGTAGATGATACCGATAGATACCTCGAGAACGAACAAAATAAAAAACAATACAACGGTACCTTGACAAGGATGCATGTCAGAAGCGACCTTGGAGACCGGTTTGTTGTAAGTGCGTGTAGAACAACGGTGGCGCTCTAGCATACAAAAAGTCTAATGATCATGATGGTTGTCCATTTTGACATAAGTAGCTCATAACTTCAGACGCATGCACAGAGCATCTTCGCCATCACCATCTAATCTCGTGCGTTAGCGGATACTGGGCTGCGGAGAAGGCGGGCACTTACAATAACCTTTCTCAACCTTCTCAACCTCGAAGCCCAAGCTGTCTTTATACAAGCCAATCGCCGCTTTGTTCGATTTACGGACGTGGAGGGATACGAAGGAGGCTTTGTAGACGTTTAGCATGGCGTCCTCTATGTAAGAGCAGGTATGATCATGCGTAAATGATGAGAAGCGAGGATACCGAGGAATACTCACGCGAAAGTAACATGAGCTTCTTCGCAAGACCTAACCTCCGATATGATCTTAGCACTGAGATAGAGTTGACGTGCCCATGGGCGGGCTGCCCTTCCGCTTCGTCCTCACTTGAAAGGGGTGATTAATACGCGATTACTTGCATGCAAAGGGGATCGAGGAGATACATACATTTTTGCTAAGACGTAGCCAACGATTCTTCCTTTATGATCCTCGGCGACATAAGATATCTGAGGCCATGTCGCAAGATGATATATCCCTATTCAATCGACGTCTGTAGGTTAGTAGAGCAGCCAGCTCTTGGATTGAATGACAAACGAACAAAATTTGATCAAGTAGTTCTCGGGTAGGTTCTGTAGGTTTGTTGCCTGCATACCGGGCAGATCGTCCGCCTGAGCTGCCGTTGGACTTGGATGAGAACGAGTACAGAGTTGAAAAGAAATAAAACGGACCGTTGCAAGACGAATGTTCATGTTTGAATTTCGGTGATGTAGTGTGATGGTGAAAGTGTGCACTGTACGGCGCTTAGCGCTTAGGCCTTTAGGTTCGATCGTTTCTTGCTCCCGCAGTTCTTGGCGACTCTTACACTTCCTTTATCCCAATGGCCTCATCGTTTTCAGAAGACCCTTACCATGCCGTGCGAGAGGAGATAGAAAGCTCATTGCACGCAGCACGGACGCTCTGTGCCTCGTACCTTCGCATACGCAGTTATGCAAGCAAAGAGGAGGAGAAGGAGGCTCGAGAAGAGGTAGGGGTGCTGTCCCTTCGTTAAGACCGTCTCGGAAGTTTCAACTGGCCTCATCTTATTAGTTGGAAACGTCACTAGACCTGTTGGAGGTCGACTTGGATGATCTGGATGCTAGTGTCAGGTGAGAGCATACTTCTACGCGCTTCCAAAATACAACAAACCGTTCAATCCAGAATAGTAGAAACCGCAGAAGGTGCTCGTTCTTTTGGCTTATCAGACTCCGAAGTGCGCGAACGAAGGCAGTACGTCAAGAAAGCTAATCGGGAAATTCAAGTAAGTGTTGTCCATTGATTCTGGGCCGCTTCAATTCTGATAAATTTTGATATTGGGCAACGAATGTATAGTCAATGCGGTCCCAAATGGGTGGCACAACGGTTGACAGCCATCCTCTGTCGCCGAGTACAAACGTCCGATCCCCGTACACCGCATCCCATCCCCTGGCGTCTACATCACGCGTCCATTCTCGAGCCGGGAGTTTGAGCATGAGTATGGACGGAAGTAGAGTTGGTTCCCCGACGCCTGGGCCTGGGAAGCGACTCCCTGGCGGTGAAGAAGACGACCAGGCTGCGTGGTCCCGGGTTGAGCAGCAAATGCTATTGGCTGAACAGGATCGAACGATGGACACTATTTCTGGGACTCTGAACACTATCGCACAGCAAGCTGGTCTCATGGGTCAAGAGATCAATGAACACGTTGAGTAAGTCGTTCCCCCTTCTATTCGCTTGGTGGCTGGTGGCTGGGTCGTTCTGGTGTCAGAATAAAACATGACACCGGTTCCTCGGACGGGTCACGAAGCCACACGTAATCGCTGGTCACTGACGCTTTTTTCCGCAGGATGCTGGGCGACCTGGAAGAGGGGGTGAGTCGGAGCGACTCCAAGCTGCAGACGTCGATGCGGCGGATGCAAAAGTTTATTCGCGACACGGAGGACTCGAAAAGTGGATATTGTATAATTGTTTTGATCATAATCTTGGTAATTTTGCTGATCGCTGTCATTTTGGTATGATCTCCTTTATATATGTCCATCCCTGATGTCATTCGTCTCCGATCGACTTCTGGTCCAAGTTTAGGTCCCTATCTTTCAGGGACCTTCAAAAGCCACAGTTGACAGTTCGCCTCCGTTCATTCTACTCATTCTTCCCTTCCACCACCATGTACGCCTCTCCCTCCGTGCTTCGTCGCCACTGATGCTGAAGTTTTCCCGCAGGTCCGATGGAGATTTATCAGAACAAGCCAACAGGGCATCCACATCTACTTTTGTCACCGCCCTCGTGTTTAACGTCGCGGTTTTTGCCATTCAAGTCGGCGTGTTTACCTTGCTCCGACCCTATTTCAAGGCGATTTATGAACCACGCACATACGTTCCGCCCCCGTCGAAGCGCATCAAACCCCTCGTTCCCGACAAAGGCTCCAAAACAACCTCTCTGCTCTCCTCATTTTCTTGGCCCTTGGCTCTATGGAGGGCGAACCATCACGACATAAAGGCTGCGAACGGCCTCGACGCATACTTTTTCGTACGATTTCTCCGCATGATGATCAAGATTTTCCTGCCGATATGGGTGATAAGTTGGGCGGTGCTGTTGCCGGTCACTAGTGTCGGGACGGGTGTCGAGGGGAATGAAAAGTTGAACAGGTTTATCTTCGGGAACGTGGCCCCGTCGCAGCTGGAGCGATTTGCGGCGCACATCATTCTTGTCTACATTTTCACTGGTGAGTCTTTGCATGTCTCAGACAGCCAGTGACTGACCTTGCGCAGGGTGGATATTTTACAACATCAGGAAGGAGATGAAGTACTTTATCGTCACGAGGCAGAAACATCTCATTGACGCTTCCCATGCCGCATCTGTCCAGGCCAACACTATTCTTGTCACCGGAATTCCGTCGAGATTTCTCACTGTGGACGCCATCACCAAGATATTTGCCCACCTCCCCGGTGGCGTGAAGAAGATCTGGATCAACAGAGATCTCAAGGAACTTCCCGATATTTACAATCGCCGTCTCAAAGCACTGAACAAGCTCGAATCTGCCGAGACCGAATTGTTGAAGACTGCAGCCAAAGCGCGACTCGCGGAAGAGAAGGGCAAACTCAAGAAGGGCAAGTCAGGTATGTCGTATCATTTGTTCTTCGATCACCCCACACGCCACTTCGATGTCACCCTGCTCCTGTTCGCCCCGATCAAGTTCATGTTCTGACAGCATCATTTGCGTCATAGATTCTACCAAAGCGCCTGCTGAAAGTGATGTCGAACGCGCCGATACGTCCATCGTCCCACGGGAAAATCGCCCTCAACACCGCCTTGGTTGGATTCCGTTCAAGGGTCCCAAGGTCGACACGATCGAGTGGGCACGCGAGGAGATCCGAATTTGCAACGAGCTCCTCGAGCGGGGCCGTGGTGCGATCGGCAGCGACTACACCAGTGCGGACACGGATGGCGCAGCTACGGATGCTGAACCCAGTACCAAGGAGAAGGTCTCGCAGAAGGTTGGCCACGTCAAGGCGAAGATTCCCGGCTTGGCTCCTAAACCTGAAGGCACACCGGAGGAGAATTCTCTTGGAGGCGATCCGTTCCCTGTTCTATCGAATGACTACCCGCCCCTCAGCAGTGCCTTCGTGACGTTCAACAAGCAGATTGCTGCGCACATGGGGGCGCAGGTGTTGACCCATCACGCACCGTACAGAATGGCCTCCAAGTATCTCGAGGTTGCGCCCGATGATGTCATCTGGAGCAATTTGTCTCTTAACCCTTATGAACAGAAGGTGTGTATTTGAATTTCGCTCCGATTGCCTATGATCTCATTCGTGCGTAGATTCGGATGCTCGCGTCGTACGCTGCTACTACAGGCCTGATCCTTCTTTGGGCAATTCCTGGTATGCCTTTTGGTTTTTGTCGCGTCGAAGGATCGCACTCATTTTTGGTGTAGTTGCCTTTGTCGGTGTGATTTCGAACATCGGACAACTTTGTATCCAATTCAGTTGGTTAGCCTGGTTGTGCGAAATTCCCGACCCGATCCTTGGAATAATTTCGGTTCGTTGAACTCGTAGTTTTCCATCGGCCTCTTATTGACCATTGAGTCCAGGGTATCTTGCCTCCGGTGTTGCTCGCTGTCCTCATGATGCTCCTACCCATTATCCTTCGTTTATTCGCACAATTGGAAGGCATTCCCAAGAGAACTGGCGTCGAACTCTCTTTGATGACTAGATTCTTCATCTTCCAAGTCATCCACTCGTTCCTTATCATCACGGTTTCTTCTGGACTCGTTAGTGCCGTTGAAGACCTTGCGAATAACCCCACTTCGATTCCTACGATTCTCGCCCAGAAGTTGCCTACAGCTTCGATTTTCTTCCTCACGTAAGTGTCTTTTGTTCGCGTCACGGAACTTCAACTAAGTCCGGGTGCAGATATATCGTTTTGCAAGGTTTCTCGGCCGTCGCTGGAGGATTCCTACAAATTGTCGCCCTCATCGTCTACTATGTGAAGCTTATCCTTCTCGGCAGCACACCTCGTGCTGTGTATACCATCAAGTATACTTGTCGCAACGTTGCATGGGGTACTCTTTTCCCATCCATTACTTTGCTCGTGGTGATTTGTATGTCGCTCCTTATCCCACTTGTTTCCCAACCTTATCTTCGTTATAGCTTTGGGTTATTCGATCATTGCGCCAATCATCAACGGCTTCGCTTGTGCGACCTTCTTCGGATTCTACATGTTGTACAAATGGTTGTTCCTCTGGCAGTACCAGCAACCTTTGAACACAGACACCGGAGGTCTGTTCTTCCCCAAGGCCATTCAGCATCTCTTCGTCGGCTTGTATATCCAACAGGTTAGCATTTCCTTCGCTGATCCAAATATGTCAACTGATAGTTCAACTTCTAGCTCTGCTTGGTGGCGTTGTTCTTCCTAGCACGCGACGAAAATGGCAATGCTGGCGCCGTGGCGGAAGGTGCTTTGATGATCGTTTTGATCATCTTCACAGCGCTTTTCAACCTCCTGATCAATCACTCTTATGGACCTCTTATCCATCACTTGCCCCTTTCTTTGGCGGACAAGACGTACGACGCCAATGCTGTTGCTAGTATCGATAGCGATGAGGACGGTTCTACCGCCCCTGTCCGCGCTGTTGACCAGAAGCCTCGGGCATCGACTTCCACTGCGCCGAACTTGCCTACGCCGACTGAGGAAGACGTCCGTGATGGGGATATCAAGGTGGATATTTCTCAAAGAGAGGGCGAGAAGAAGAAAGCGGATTCACAGGGTATGACGAAGGCAGATTATGGCTTCTCTCATCCTGCCGCTTCGAGACCCCAACGAACAGTGTGGATCCCTCGCGATACGCTTGGCCTCAGTAAAGATGAGGTTGAGGGATGTAGGGCGGCTGGCGTTGATGCCGAATCTCGGGATGCTGAGATGAACGAGAAGGGCAAAGTTGATGTTTCTGGTTCGCCGCCTGATGAAGTCAGGCAAGAGTAAATTGATGTTTGCATGACTTTCACGATTCACGAGTAGCAATAATGGCGTTTGTCTTTCTCTTTTCTATTTCCCTACCTCCATACGTTTCGTATGTACAACAGTTGTAATTCGGACAGTTGTTACTTGCTCCGTTCATACTTAGTAGTAGTTCAGCGTCAAATAATCAAGATGCTTGATTTCAAACAGATTTAGATCTTGGATGAAATGTTGAGCCATTTGTGTGCCAAGAAGATGGGGAACCCCCATCGGCACTGCAAAACAAACATCGCGAAAAGGTTCATCCCGCGTCTTGATTGTCAAGGCTATCAATTCTCCTTGTTCCTCCGAATCAACTTGACTGGCACGTCAGCGACGCCGAGGGTAATCACGAAACGCGCGTCCATAACCCTTGCACGCCACATGTCCTTCGTCTCACCAGCTTGCAGGAGTGGTTCGATACGCCAATCACGCAGCAACAGCGTCAACCAACAAACTGACTCTGTGAGTGCGAACTTTCGGCCAATGCACATCCGTGGGCCTAGAAAACGGACGCCGATGTTGCAGAGAAGAGTCGGTTGATGAACTAGATTAGGTTGTACTCACCGATACTGAAAGCACTGAAGCTTTCCGACTCATTTGACACACCTTCCCATCGAGAAGGCTTAAACTGCTCAGGTTGGTCGAAGTATCGTGGGTTGTATTCTTTTGCCCAATTTCAGTACCGAAAGAGCCTAGGTGATTGGGGCAGGACAGACTTACGAATTCCAACCATATCAACAATAACCTGTGTCATTCGATCATGGTGAGCGATTCGCCAATGCTAAGGGCTCTCAACTGACCTGGGTACCTTTGGCGATAGGGATGTCTTTACTCCCTTCCATCCCGACAGGATTAGGGACAGTGAGAACAGTGTCCTCCGTCGCTTCGCGGACCAATATATCGCCTGACGCTGTTGACAATCCTTGAGTGAAACACTCTGTTCGACGAATGGGTCGTACGCACGGAACATTCGGAGTGATTCATAGAATACTGCAGTCACTTTGTTGAGCTTGGGGTAATCTGCCATTGTCTATAGATCGAAAAAGAGGGGTTAGTGTACGATGAGCATTGTGAAATTGTACACTTACCGGATCGCAATTGTATCCTACTACATCAGCAATTTGTGCGAGAACCTCTTCTTGGATATCTGGATATAAACTCAAGAACCCCAGAGTAGCGGCTAACGTATGAGCGGTAGTTTCTGACCGTAAGGTCAACCTTACTGGTCGGAGTAAAAGAGCGATACGGGAGGACACACCATGTCCAGCGAATAGCATGATGAACACATTCCCGATCAGCTCTTGGTCGCTCAATTGCAATTTGGGGTCCTCTGATTCATTAGCGGCCACGAGCATGCTGAAGGCATCACATCCCAGAGCACCCTTGACATCGGGTGTAAGTGCCTCCTTGCGCTTTTCCACTTGCTCGCGCATAAAACGAGCGAGTTGTTCATGTGCTATGCGACTTTCCTGTATCCTAGAGAAAGAAACACAATCGTTAGGGCCAAATATTATGTTCATCCAGCCTAGTTCATACCACTTGACGGGAAGCTTCCGAACCCACTTGGGCGCGGAAATCGCAAATAAGTTCGTGTCGGTGACGATGCGAAGAGCTTCCTGCACAGACATACTACCATCGGATAGTCGAGCTGGAGAAGACCAGTTGAAGGGGAAGCCAAATGCACAATGCCCGAGTACCAGTAGCGCAAGCTTGAAAGTGAGTTTCTGTACGACTGGGACCTCAACGGTGTCCTTCGTCTCCCAGCCTTCAAAAGTGATCATTTCTCTGTATGTGTTTAGGGTGTGTTCCCATACGAGATTGTATCTATGATCGATTGCACATTAACGAGGACTTAGATATAGAATGAAGTTGGAAGTGGGCGCACAAGTTGTTGTTGAAAGCTGGGCCCATCACCCGTCTGTGCTTTCTCCACATATCTCCGTTTGCGGCGATGAGATTCATCCCCCATAACCTGATAGAAAAGCATCGTCAACATGCCGCCTTTCACATGCAGTTAAAAATGCGCACAAAAAACCTTCACTGGCGTACTCAGGCTTTACGAAGTCGGAGTTGCGACCACTGCCAGCAACCTGTCGCGCAACTTCGAGACTAGATGTATAGAAGCCGGGGGGTCCGACGAACCACGGGACAACTGAGAACGTTTCATCCTTGGCGTAGACTTGACGTAGGAACGAAGCACTTTGAGTATGCAGAAGAATGAGTGAAACATAGGTACGAACCACTAGATCGATACAACCAATGTGATTTTCGCCCAAGATTCCACCATGTTGTTGGAAGTAGGATCCCTGGTATAGAAAAAGGCCAAAACGGGACACGTCTCCCGTGATGCCAGTTCACCGCCTGCAAGGCCTTGTCAGTTGGATTGCTAGCCAAGAGGTCTAAGTTCCCAACCTTCAGCCCACGAAGCAGCTTTAAAATTCTGGAGACCACGAAGATAGACGACACAGAGAAAACGGCACTCAGAGTGGTAGCGTCGACCGCCATGGTTTAATGGAGAGACAAGCCTTTGCCCATGTTGTATTCGAGTTGATGCCTTGATGGATTCCTGAGTCACCAAGCTTAATATAAACTTGACGCCAGTTGGGAAGGCTCGCACGCGCGGCATCACTTCGCCGAACCCTGTCGACGGACTCGAAGATTGGGCTGAAAGCTCAGAGAGGTGACATTGAAAGTGCAATTACACCTGCGGGATTGTATACTCTCGATATTCGTACCGCGGAAAGGTTTCGCTCGAAAGCAATGGTGATTGGTGATATCGAACCGCCTCCGGAGGTGATGTCGTATTGATAAATGTTGAACGTGAACACTAAACGCTCCGACAGAAGAGGTAGTCAATTGGCCGTCGTCATCTAATACTAACAGCTTGTTCATGAAGAAGTCACAGGTCCGATGCCATATTAGATTATCGCACTTCAAGTATTACTCCCCTTTGTGAATAAGCTGATTGTTCCTCCGTATCAACTTGACGGGGACGTCGGCGACACCAAGCGTAATCACCAAACGCGCGTCCATGACCCTGGCACGCCACATATCTTGCGTCTCTCCTTTTCGTAGTAGAGGCTCGACGCGCCAATCACGGAGTAACAATGTCAACCAACAGATTGACTCCGTGAGTGCGAATTTACGGCCGATACACATCCGCGGGCCTGGAAAACGGACAACGGCGTTGAAAAATCAGATAAGAGGTACTTGAAGGACGCAATGCGGAGTAGGGTCGTACTGACCGATACTGAAAGCGGTGAAGCTCTCTGATTCATTCGACACACCTTCCCATCGGGAAGGCTTAAACTTCTCGGGCTCGTCAAAGTAACGAGGATTGTACTCTGTGGACTAAATTTGGCAACGGAGGTCGAAATGGAAGTCGAAGAACACACTTACGAACTCCAACCATATCAACAACAACCTGCGTCAATTGTGGTGAGCTACTCGTCATGGCCAAGTTGCCTCATCTGACCTGTGTTCCTTTGGCGATAGGGATTGTTTTACTCCCCTCCGTTCCGACAGGATTAGGCACTGTGAGCACAGTGTCTGCTTTCGCTTCACGGATCATTAGATGGCCTGACGCTGTTGGCATCGTTGAGTGAACTGCTATTTTTCAACGAGAGGGGCATACGTACGGAACATTCGAAGAGATTCATAGAATACCGCAGTCACTTTCGTGAGTTTGGGGTAATCTTCCATAGTCTAGACGACGAAGAGGACGGTCATCAGGTGATAATGTGCGGTTCCAAGAAGTGTAAGTGTCTGATAGTAGAGTAAGCATTGAAGATATCAGTACGTACTGGATCGCGGTTGTATCCTACCACATCGGCAATTTGTTCCAGGACGTCTTCCTGAATATCTGGATACAGACTCAAGAACCCTAGAGTTGCAGCTATCGTGTGGGCTGTAGTTTCTAGCGGGAAATGCAAGCTGGGTCAACTTAACTCGTGGGGACGACTAACTAAACGGAAGAGACACACCATGTCCAGCGAACAGCATGATAAACACGTTCCCGATCAACTCTTGATCACTCAAGCGTAGTTTCTGGTTTTCAGATTCATTGGCGGCGACGAGCATGGTGAATGCATCGCGTCCAAGAGCGCCCTTTACTTCGGAGAGAAGTGTCTCTTTGCGGTTATCTACCTGCTCCTGCATGAAACGAGCGAGCTGTTCATGCGCTACGCGACTGTCCTGGATCCTGTAAAGGACCTCATCAGTAACAGTGTTGTGTGCATGTAAGCTGAAAAAGATTGTTGCCATTGAAAGGGAAGCTTCCAGGCCCACTTCGGAGCGGCGATAGCAAATAAATTCGTGTCGGTAACGATACGAAGAGCTTCTTGGACGGACATACTGCCATCGGAAAGTCGAGCGGGAGAAGACCAGTTAAAGGGAAAACCGAATGCACAATGTCTGAGCACCAGAAGAGCGAGTTTGAAGGTGAGCTTCTGTACGACTGGGACCTCAACTACGTCCTCGTGGTCCCAGCCTTCAGCAGTCATCATTTCCCTGTACGTACTTAGGGTATGTTCCCAAACGAGATTGTATCTACATTCAACGGCGTGTCAATGATCAGGAATTGAATAACGTTTTGAGGCGTACAAACTGTTGTTGAAGGCGGGACCCATCACCCGTCTGTGCTTTCTCCATAGTTCCCCGTCTGCAGCAACAAGGTTCATGCCCCATAGTCTGGAGTGAGTATTCGTCAGTGTGATGAGTGTTTTGGGGTGGGGGTGAAATTCGCACAAAAGAGCTCCACTAGCTTGCTCAGCCTTGATAAAGTCGGACTTGTGACCACCGCCGACGACCTGCCGCGCAACGTCAAGACTAGAGGTATAGAAACCAGGTGGCCCGATGAGCCACGGGACAATTGAGAACGTTTCATCCTTGGAATAGGCTGAACGTATCAACGAAAACACGACAGCTTCAGTACGCAAGGGAAGTAAAAAACCGTTGCGCTACGGACCACTAAATCTGTACAACCAATGAAACTTCGACCCGGGATTCCACCATGTCGTTGGAAGGAGCACCCCCGGTATGGAAAGCGGCCAAAACGGTACACGTCTCCCATGATGCCATTTCACAGCCTACAAGGCATTGTTAGTGCGACCAGCCAAGTGATTCAAATTCCTAACCTTCAAACCTCGAATCAGCTTGAAAATCCTGGAGACCACGATAATAGACGATGCAGCGAGAAGGACCCCCAGAGCTGTAGCATTGACCGCCATAGTTCAAGGGAGAAAGACGTTGCCCATCTTTCATTTGAGGCATTGACTCAAGGATTCTTGATGGATTCCCATACTGATCCCAGCAGTCAAGCTTGAAGTTGAATCGTGTCACTTCGCCAAATCCTGCTGAAGAGGCTCGAATATTGAGGGTGGACTGGGAGATTACGAGAGAGCAAGAGTGGCATTCAGAGCAGAACTACACCTGCAGAAATCGTATTGACAAAGCGGAGGGTTTACTTTGAGCTTGAGCGCTAGTGAGCGCTGAGCGCTCTGCACAATATTTCGAAACATAAGCGCCGGGGCTGTTGATACATAAGACAGGTTCCGTTCAACCCCGTCCAACCGAAGCTCAATATTCAATATTCAAATTTCAATCCCGAGACTCTATATCGCATGAGTGTATTGCGTGTTAGGCATCAATCCCTACTGTAAGCAACTTGATTGTTCCTCCGAATCAACTTGACTGGGACGTCGGCGACACCAAGCGTGATCACCAAACGCGCGTCCATGACCCTGGAACGCCACATATCTTGCGTCTCTCCTTCTTGTAGTAGGGGCTCGACGCGCCAATCACGGAGCAATAATGTCAACCAGCAGATTGACTCTGTCAGTGCGAACTTGCGGCCGATACACATCCGTGGGCCTAGGAAAAGGAAAACGGCGTTGCAGATTCAGAGAAGAGGCCCTTGAAGGACGCCGCATAGTAAGTGGGACTGACCGACACTGAAAGCGGTGAAGCTCTCCGATTCATTCGACACACCTTCCCATCGGGAAGGCTTGAACTTCTCGGGCTCATCGAAGTACCGAGGATTGTATTCTATGGAGGAGATTCAATATTGGAGGCCGAGGCGGAAGTAGGTTGAAGAACAAACTTACGAACTCCAACCATATCAACAACAACCTGTGGTAATTGATCGTGGTGAGTTACTCGTCTGATCGCCAAACCGCCTCATCTGACCTGTGTTCCTTTGGCGATAGGGATCGCTTTGCTTCCTTCTATTCCGACAGGATTAGGAACTGTAAGCACAGTGTCTTCTGAGGCTTCACGAATCATCAGATGGCCCGACGCTGCATACATCTTGTGAGTAAATGGCTAAATATGAACGAGGACATACGCACGGAACATTCGAAGGGATTCATAGAACACCGCGGTTACCTTGGTTAGTTTGGGGTAATCCGACATAGTCTAGATGTCGAAAAACCGGGGTTATTAGGCGATAATGGGTGGATATGGTGAGCATGAGTGATCAGGTACATACTGGATCGCGGTTATATCCTACCACATCGGAAATTTGTTTGAGAACGTCTTCCTGAATGTCTGGATATAGACTCAAGAACCCCAGAGTCGCGGCCAACGTATGAGCGGTGGTTTCTAGCAGGCGGCTCAGCCTCACTCGTTGGAATGACGAAAAAGACGGTACCATGTCCAGCGAACAGCATGATGAACACGTTCCCAATTAACTCTTGATCACTTAACCGCAATTTCGGGTTTTCTGATTCATTCGCAGCAACAAGGGTGCTGAAAGCATCACGTCCAAGAGAGCCATTATCGGAGGAAAACGCTGCTTTGCGCTCAGTTACTTGTTCCTGCATGAAGCGAGTGAACTGTTCGCGCGCTACGCGACTGTCCTGAATCCTGAAAAAAGAAATGACCTCATCAAAACGAGAACTGTGCTCATGCCAACGACAGTTCAATACCATTTAAAAGGAAGCTTCCAAGCCCACTTGGGGGCGACGATGGCGAACAAATTCGTGTCGGCAACGACGCGAAGAGCTTCCTGCACTGACATACTACCATCGGACAGGCGAGCAGGGGAAGACCAGTTGAAGGGAAAACCAAATGCGCAACGTCCAAGGACCAATAGTGCGAATTTGAAAGTGAGCTTTTGTACGACGGGGACCTCAACCGTATCCTTATCGTCCCAGCCCTCGGCAGTCACCATTTCTTTGTACGTGCTCAGGGTGTGTTCCCAAACGAGATTGTATCTACGATCGATATCGTGTCAGGCGTCGGGATTTCAGTCTCAAGATAGAAGAAAGTTCGAAGGCGTACAGACTATTGTTGAAGGCTGGGCCCATCACCCGTCTGTGCTTTCTCCATGTTTCTCCGTCTGCAGCGAAGAGATTCATCCCCCAGAATCTAGAAAGTGTATCCTTAGCGCTACACCCTTCAAAATCCATAATAAAGGCGCACAAGAGACCTTGACTGGCTTGCTCAGTCTTGAGAAAATCGGACTTGTGCCCGCCACTGATGACCTGACGTGCAACATCAAGACTAGAGGTATAGAACCCAGGTGGCCCAACCAGCCACGGGACAATCGAGAACGTCTCATCCTTGGAGTAGGCTAAACGTATCAACAAAAATAAAGATACAACTTCAGTACCCAAAGAAATTGGAACGACGATGGGTCACGAACCACTGAATCTATACAGCCAATGATACTTTGGCCCAACATTCCACCACGTCGATGGTAGAAGGGCCCCAGGCAGGTAAAGCGGCCAAAAGGGCACACGTCTCCCATGATGGTAGCCCACGGCCTACAAGGCACTGTTAACTCAACGTCCGTAGCCAAGTGGTTCACATTTCCAACCTTTAAACCTTGAATAAACCTTGAGACACTGGAGACGACGAATATCGACAATGCAGCGAAAATAATTCGCAGAGCTGTAGCGTCGACTGCCATTGTTCACTGTTTACGGGAGGAATTGCAAGAGAATGCTTATGGCCATGACCATCCTTTGTAAAATTAGGTCCTTGGTGTTGCCTTGATGTCTGGTATTTGCGCCAAGCTGGCGCTGAGGTGGGCGGCAGCTTGACAGAGTCAGGTATAGACGATCGTGGGTTGCTACACCTGAACGCAAAAGTGAATCCTCCTCAGAAACGCACAATTTCCAGTGGTTCTTCTTGATTCGCCCTCGTAATATCTTGAGAGGGTAGTGGTGGAACGGAGTCAAATTTGTTATCGGAAATCCCCTAAAGTTGTTAGTCTTTGTGCGCTCCGGCACGCTGGCCCTTCAAATTCACTCCCAACGGACTCCTACCAGACATTTATCTTGATGCCAACGCCCGAACCCCAGGTTTCTGCTTCGAATATAGTCAATATATCTGGAGCAATCATCCCCCCTCCGAAGCGACAAAAGACCAAGAAAGTTAAGCGTAGGAACAAGACAAAGGCGCAGGACAAACGACGATGCCTTTTCGAAACCTTGCCGTTGGAAGTCCTCGCAGAGATACTCATGTTCTGCAGTTCACCGAAGGACTTGCTTGCGGTGGCTCGGTGCAGCAAGCACCTGTGCTCAACCCTCACCTTTGAAGGGAATGCGTTTATCTGGAGGAGTGTTAGGAAGAACATGTACCCCGGGGAAATGCCTGATCCCCTGCCTAATTATACGGAGTCGTCCTATGCCGCATTTGTCTTCGATAGTGGACCTTGTGATGTGAGTCCTCAGTATCTTTCTCCCCATTTCCCCTCGAACTGAATCTTCATGGTCTTGCAAAGTTTTGTCAGTGTCATGTGTCAAGACCGTATGCTTCGTTCGCCTTGAAAGTTCGATTTTGCTTCAAGGTGTGTCCAAAGTCATGGGTGTAACTTTTCTTGTCTGACTTATTTCCAGTCGAAATGTCGCGAAGAACTCGAGTCCGTTTCACCCTCTCTGAATATCAATTAATGCCTGACATTTCTACAGTAAACGGTTTACTCGCATTGGGCCTGCTCATGGAGATGGAAAGGAGCGCCATTTCAATGATTGGCATATCACGTCTGAAGCCTACTCATGTTTCGGTGCGTCTCCACCCCTTTCTTGGCTGAATATCACTAACCTTCAAGTTCAGCCGATCCTGCTTCCCGCTGTGAGTTTCGTTTCAATATCATTCGTGCTTCGGATTACTGAAATGAAATCCAGGGTATTCCTATCAAGTATATATATCCCCCGACGAACTACGACTCGCTGAAGCGGAATGGGCCTCTGCTGTTCTCGAAGCACGTTTACCTGGTTACATAGCAGTAGGTCTCCAGTGTTCAGAACTGCCGTGACATCTCACCGAGCTTGCTATCAGGAACGTAATCTTGCCACAGTTGCCATTCAAAAGCGCATGGAGGTATGCTCAAGTACTTCGACCCATGTGTCACGCTGAATGTCTATTTCCTAGTTCTATACTAGACTCTACAGTTGGGTAGATCGGCACCGTGTGGTTCGTCAGTCTGTGAAACTGCAAAATGACACATTGTCAGTAACTCAATGTTTCGTAATCCTGGAGGGCGTGTCTGAACTCATCATGACATCCGACTATAGCGCCAAAAGAAAGGCCTCCGCGTACGGATGGGAATACTGGGATTTACGGACATGTAAGCCTTTTGCAACGTTGCACCAACTCCAGACCTACAATCTGCAAGTGATTTTGGAATCAGGTGTGTTCGCCATTATATCGTGTCTCCTCGGGTTTCCACCCAGCTCAGAGACTTCGTTAGACTTTCAGAAGATAATTGGTGATGTGGAAGCTGAGATGATAGCAAAGTTGGAGGAGAAGCGCTCCCGCCGAGTCGAAGCTTCACAAGAGAAACTCGCACAGGCAGTAACCACTCATTACTCCCGACTCAGATCACTCCCACAGAACGCAGGTCGAGTTTTCCCCAACTTTGCAGTTTTCAAGGCTCTGCCTGCCATCGTGTCTCTCGGTCAAGTGTCGCCTGATGCTAAAATCGATTACGGCGCTCGTCTCAAGTCAGACGGTTTACTCCACAAGTTACTCGAAGATCAACTTCACCAATGGGTAGACAAAGCAAAGAGCGATCTTGGCGCTATATTGGGTTCTCCCGGATGGAAATCGGCAACGAAGAAAGCGATCCATCCTGTTGAGCGACTGAATGCTCGATTCCTTTGCATTCAATGCGAATCCAAGCCAAGTCGCTCGAATCTAGTCAAACCTCGTAGCTTGACCTTCAAGGAGGCTTGTGAGCATGCATGCCCGAATTTGCCCGCGACTGATAAGACCCCTTGGGATTCCGAGTGGTTCAAAGTCGACACGAAGGTGTGTCCGATCATTGACAACCGATAATACATCCCTGACAGTACTGTTTAGGCGCAGAATGCGATAGAACAAGTACTACCCAAAGATTACTATAATCCATTCAAAACACATGTGTTCTCATCAATTGAAGAGAACCTTTTCCTTTGCGGTTCTTGTGAAGCATCGATTGTTCTTGGTTTTGCTGATATCGTACGTATCGAATAACCTTCAGTCGATTTTCTCTGACACCCCTTTACAGGCCGAGCATGCTCACCGACATGATTCCATGGTGGTCACTTCGCTCTCCACCCGCGAAGTTACTGCTTTATTGACCAAGCCCCGAGAAATGGGCCTCACCAAGAGATTGTTTTACGGAAACGGTCCCCTGGGAAAGGAAGAACAAAATCAGAAAAAGCTCGGTTGCAGGCATTGTACTCAGCGACGCAAACCCTCGAGAGCTAGGACCGATCAAGCAGAAACGGAAAAAGAGGGGAAGAAGGAAGAGAAGTCGCCAGCCGTTGTGAAGGCATCGTTCAATGGCATTCGCTCGCACTTGAAAGCAAAGTATGTTTAAGCTAGGCTTTCGATGCACTCCTCGCTGATTTAAAGTCTAGACACGGCATTCTTGTCTTACGCGATGAAGATATCTTCTGTTACGACAACGATAAGCCTTGAATTCAACCTTCTCTTGCTTTCAGAAGACTCTACACGCCGTCAGTGAGTCAGATGTAGAATAAACTGTACGCACATGGAAATGGGAATAGAATAACTTTCGACGGACTTGCTGCGGGCGCCCGTTTCCTTGGTCCACAGGCAGCCTTTCTTATCAGCTTCCCGGACTGTGAGAGCTCGACATGTCTTTGTTTCCCAACAGTCTCCACATTCACACACCCGTGAGTCTCAATCCTGTTTACAGACGCTTCTTACTACGTCTGTCAGCGACCGCCCTCGGGCTAGGAACAATTCACATACAGGAGCTTCCTATGGCTTCTTCGAGTTTGTGAACCTCATGGCACGACTCAGTCATACGTCGCTTCGAAGTCATGTGTGGCCAATCGCCGTCATCGTCGTTCCCCAATCTGGCACCAAGACGCTGATGCCCGAGTTCCGTCCTACGCAGGCCATCTCCTGTTGTTCTATTTCGCCTGAACCCATGCTACGTGTAAGCCTGAGGGGCGCTACCCTCCCTTTGCTTCTTGCATCCGGTATTCCTGTAACAGAATGATTCGGGGGCTGCAGCCTGCTGAAACGCTGGCCACGTCCGATTAGGTTTGTGCGGGGATGCACCCAGATACCACGTCGTCAGCCAAGGTCAGGTGTCTATATTTAGCTCTTTTTAGGGCGTAGGAGTCGAGCATACGACAATTCGGACGAGAAGAAGCCATTTACCGAAGGATGGAAGCCCTACCGACGTACTTTAGATATCGCTTCGGTTCGTTTAAAAGGATGCCCGTGTGCAATTGGGCGAAGGTATCCTCGTGAACGCTCAGATTCTCTTCGTTAGGGAGTTCACCATGCGTCTTTCCTCAAGCGTGGGTTTATTGGCCATTGCATCCTCCGCCTATGCAGGCGCTGTCCAGAAGCCAGGTCTTAAACTGCCCTCGAGCGCGGCGGCCAATCGCGACGCTGTGCAGAAACTCTTCGTTGATAGTTATAACGCTTATCGGTATGTCGCCCCAGTCAGCCTGCTCGTGGTCATTCCCAACAACCCCGTTTCCAGTGAGTTTGCCTTTGGACATGACGACCTCTCCCCTGTGAGCAAGGGCTTCAGTGACGGGCGCAACGGATTTGGAGCTACCATTGTGGATGCCCTTCCTACGATAGTCATTATGGGTTTGGATGTTTGTCTTCACCCCCATCCAGTATCCAGTGCTCTCCTGTTGACGAACATATCATAGGACCTTTTTGAAGAGGCTCTTAATTTTACCGCACACATCGACTTCAGCAAGTCACATACGCCTGACACTGTGAGGTAAGAACACCTCCCCTCTTGTAATTGAATACAGCACCTGACGTCATTTACTCTAAGTGTCTTTGAGACAACTATTCGATACCTTGGCGGCCTCTTGAGTGCATTTGAGTTGAGTGGGCAGCAGCACCCGATCCTGGTGGAGAAGGCAAAGGAAGTTGCTGATAAAATGGCTTTTGCTTGGGTTGGGGTAAGTCCAATCTTCGGTGCACTGTGGTATACCTAGCGCTGACACGGGTCTTTCAGGATAACCTGGTCCCATTCGGCTTCATCAACTTCGCTACAAATACACCCACTCGGGGAACAGTAAGCACCAATATCGATTCCATGCATCCCATCCACCGCCAGCTCATCATTCTCAACCGAATAGTCGAATATTGCTGAAGCGGGAACTGTATGTAACTCTTCACTCGAGGCTTCCGAATTATGTCTGATCCGGCTCCCTAACTCACAGCTCGCACTGGAATGGTCGACGCTCACCAAGCATACAGGGAATGCTACATATGCGAACAAAGCTGTCGGCTCCCTTCGGCACATTGCCACATTGGTACTACTGAATTTCTTCCATTCACATATCAATGCTGACAATGGACTTAGCCTGATCCCCTTCCTGGTTGGTGTATTACCTTCTCTCGCCCGATCCACAGCCTTCAATGTTGCGTTGTATGTAGGGCTTGCAGCGCAAGGCATTGACCCCGCTACGGGAAAATCTGTAGGAGCATTTGTCGTGAGTTAACCCATTGATCTTCAAGCTATGGAATAACAATCGGACCATCAGACTTGGGGAGGAGGATCCGACAGTTACTTCGAATATCTCATCAAATATGCACGCTTAAGCAACACCGACGACCCAATCTTTGCAGACACTTGGGCAACAGCGGTCGACTCATCAATACAAACCCTACTCCGGGTAAGTGATAACCTAAGCCTTCCTCCTGCGAAGGCGAGTGGCGCTTACGATCAGATGTGTAGACTTCAACTGTCGGGGATTTCCTCTACGTCGCCGACTTTGACGATAACAGGAGAATACGACACGTTGGCTCCCATCTTGCCTGCTTCCATGGTGGCAATTGGATCCTAGGTCCGATATTCTCTCCCTTCAGCCTCAATGGATGTTGACGTGGTCCATTGATGCAGGGGGTAAATTGTTGAACAACCAAACCATCGTCGATCTTGGCTTGAGGTTAGTCGACGCATGTATCAACACCTACTCCAGCACAGCGTGAGCAAATAATCCTCTTCCTCCAATCACTTCGCACCTTCTGACTACCCCATGCTCGTCCTTCCCTCGTGCTTCCTATCACTTCCCCACGTTCTACATCAATAACCGCAAGAACAGTACTGGCATAGGTCCCGAATCTTTCGCCTACATATCCGACGATGGCTCTTTCACAGGCGGCTCCAACCCCTCGCGTAGTCAGCTCGCTTTCAATGCACAACACGGATTCTACATAACCGGTGCAGATTATATCCTTCGTCCCGAGGTCCTTGAATCCAATTTCTACGCTTGGAGAGTCACGGGTGACACGAAGTACCTGGATAATGCTGCTCGTGCTATTGATAGCTTCAACAAGTTCCTGCCAGCAACAGTGGGAATTGGAGGTCTTTTCGATGTCAACAACGTCAATTCGGATAAAGTCGACGACACGGAGAGCTTCTGGTTCGCTGAGGTCTTGAAATACCTGTGCGTTCTCTGTCCTTTTGTGTCTTGTAGATGAACACAAGCTGACGAGTGACCCAGGTACCTCACATTCGACGACCCCGACCACATCAGCATTGATGACTGTGAGGGTTCCTCGGGTACGCTGTTACTGACGTGGCTGACATATATCCCTTCTAGTTGTCTTCAACACAGAGGCTCAGCCATTCATTGCACCGACAGCAAAGGCTACATATGGCAGTGGGTCAATCCGTGGGCCTCAGGCTTTCAAGGCCCAAAGTGGGAACCTGCCCGTGATCAGTCCGAACCGTGTCATTCCTCGGCCTTTGAACAACCTCAGCAACGCGCAGACAGTCTAATAATTCGTCTCGTACCCTCCGTGTATTATCACCCGATCGTCCATCATTCAATTTATGGGATTAAGGCAAATCGAAAGGCCCCTCAGTGCAGGCCAAACCAAAGACGGTCGCCCTTGGGTGTCAGGGGTACGTACCTAACACTTATAGGAGAACTCCCCAGGAGAACCGTCCTCGCAAGTTGGCTTCATCGTCCTATGTTTCAGTTGAAGATTGATCTTCTTCATTTAATGTCGGCCTCAGCACATTGACCGAGCCCTCAGCAGCTGCTCGGATGAACTCTGTCATAACACTCACGCCCAGTGCGTGCAAGCATGTGTACAACGCCCACAATCGATTGGGAATGTCATCGTCGTTCTGGTACCCTTGATGCACTACGCCGCTTATCGACCGTAGATAAATAGCCCAATCTCCTACTTTGGTGAGTCATCAAAATGTCTCTTTGGTTTCTCGTACTTTTATTCGCCGTACTGGCTGCTCAAGGCGAGTACTCTCACTCAGGATCTCCCATTTCGTTGTCAGTCCGTTGACTCCACGTCTTCCATCTGGCAGCAATAACCGCAAGATCTTTGCTTCCTCGGCAAGAATGGACGGTGACCCCGCTTTCGGATATTCCCATATATTGCCAAATCCCTTGCGAACCGTTTTCTCGCTCAGCCGGGGCAAGTGTTCCTTCCTTTATTCTTGCGTATTTATTCGACTCAAACTTATCTTTATTTGATAGCCTTGCAGAGGCGATAAATCTTGCTTCTGTGCCTCTGGTAACGACGGCCTTCTCGAGGAATGTATCACCTGCCTCGTCACCTTGAATCCCACCAACACTGATGAATTATCCAAGGAGCTCAAAGGTGAGTCCACACAACGTCGATAGTGTCGTCCGTTGACACTACAATTTGGATCCTTAGCCTATAGGCAGTATTGCTTTGGAAACAACTCGTCAACTGTGCCCTCGGCCTCTGTAGGAACGCCTACAACTACACCCTCGGCCTCGACATCGCTAGAGTCAACGCCTTCGTCAGATTCAACTTCCGCTGTCGTACCTGGGCCCCTGTCAATTCTTTCCTTTGGACCAAACCTCGCCCCTACCAGCTCAGGATCTGCACCACCACAGCAGACGATTGCTGACGAGAATGGCGGACCACAGCCAGACCAGGTTTCCAATGGTGCCATGGGCGTATTCTCACTTTGTTTCGGGAGCGGTTTTGTCGCGATGAATTTTGGCCTACTTCTTATGATAAAACTCTAGTCCTACATCTTGTACGCTCTTTCCCGACGATTGAGGGCATCCGCCACTTCGCGTCATGAACTTTGCAATTGAACAATTCATTTTCCTTCAGGGAGATAGACAGGAGCTAACCATGTGATCCCAAGTCATTCTCACCGCGAACACGTCGACGCCGTTCCATCCAACTCACCGCGATGCTGCTTGCCTCCCTTTTGCTCTTATTGCCTTTAGCACAGGCCTCAATCCTTACTCTACAATCTCCAAGGTTTACTATCACTTCCAATGCGTCCCAAGTTCGCGCTGAACCGTGAGTTGCCCGAGTTTTGAGAATGTACTGCTGGACACTGAGACAACAATATGTTTTCCTTGTAGAATATCCCTAGCCAAAAAACCAGCACAACCGCTCGAGCTTGGTGCAAAGGATGTGCTGAAAGTCACATTCCAGGTTGTGGACAAGGAATCTGGAAACGCCGTGCAACCACATCAGACTTTCCTCCGTTTCTTCGATGAGGTGACTCAGGAGGAGGGAATTCAACCGTTGCGAGTGAGCAATACTGGCAAGGTCAAGTTTGAACTGGTGCGTTGTACCCCCTTCGTGCGGTGATTCAATGGGGTCTGAATTCATGAGTAGAATATGGCCAAGCCGCCCGCGTCTCTCCCCCCGACGTCAACAAGCCCGCTCGAAGTCACTTTGATCATCGGTTCATTCGTTCATACGCCCCTCAAAGTCGAGCTATTCGATCTCATCGTCCCAGCCTCGCATCCAGCACCTCAGCACCCAGATGAAGCCTCCTTCCACCCGTTGCCCGAGATCCAACATACTTTCCGTCCGGAACAGAAGTTACCCCCCAAAATCCTCTCAATGGCATTCTCAGGAGCTGTCTTGGCACCGTGGCTTGTTTTACTCGGTCTGGTACGTTAACCCCAGCAGAAGAACCTTGTCTCCTTTTCATATTAATCCTCCGTTGCAGTGGGCAAAGATCTCCCCGCGTGTACCGCGTCTCTTCTCCCCAACCATCCTTCCATTTGCTGCTACCTTGACCGCGTTCGAGGTCCTCCTTTTCTGGTATTGGGTTGACCTCAAACTCGGCGATGTTCTCTTCTACGGTAGTCTCCTCGCAGTTCCGACCGTATTCGCTGGCAAGCACGCTCTCTTCAGTATCGGCCAGCAGCGGCTTCGCCAAAAGTAGAATCAAAAGCCTTTGCATGTTTCATCTGTACTATTAGAGTATATCTGCACCTCGTCGCGAACTAGTCAGCGATGCCAAGGTTGGCGTCGGGTTTTTTGGTTTCGATCTTGGCTCTGGCCGTTCCTATCCCCTCTTCAATCTCCTGACATCCCCTATCCAAGCCGTAGATGGGGCGATGATACCAGGCCCGCTGGATATCGCCAGTAATTCTTGTGTATTTCTACGGTGGTTTTCCGTAGCCACCGTTCTCGAGCATGGAGGTGGGGGAAATGCTGAAAAGGCCCAAAAAAGACCCCAAGTCCTACAGGCGCCCAGTCACATGACATCCTTGGCTTTCCAAGCCTTGCGTCGACTTTTCAAAACTGGACCCTTGTTGGCGACACTTGTCTGTCGCGAACTAGTTCGCGACGAGGTGCAGATATACTCTATTCTCATGAATCTACTAATGAATCATTCGTTTATGAGAAGGTACCTTAGGCCTCAGGACGGAGCCAATCACTTCAGAACGCTCTGAGATGCGAAGGGAATTCCCGACAGCTTGCCCAGACCATGGCACGTCAATTTTCTGCTGTGGGTATGCTGACCCAGCATCACCAGTGCTGGTTGAGCGAGACTTGGTCTGAGAGATAAAATTTACCAGGCTGAGATTGGACCTGCAGTACCAGTGATGCCGTGTTTGTGGGCCCTTGGAGTGTGTCCGTTATTCGTCGATTGTAAGCGGCGTGAAGTGTTGCCAGACCGTCAATCGATTGTGGGCGTCGTACGCATGCCTACGCGAGGTGGGTAGTATGATTTGCACGCCAGAGATCGGGCAGTGTGTCGAGGCCGAGATTGACATTTTTAATCTCTGTATCGTGCAAGTGACACTGTTAGTGAACATTGGGCCCGAACCCCCACCCACACGAGTGCAACTCTCCCAGCTAAACGTCGTAGATGCTGACCAACCTTCAAGCTTCAAGTTTCGATCCTCACTGTGAGAGAAACAGGAGACAAAAAGGGGCCTCTGAAACGGAACCCGCCGAGCGCTAGCCAGCACCAGCCTCATCGACTCCTGCACCGCAGAACTGTGACCGTTGACCTGTACTATCTGGTTGATCCGAATTTCGCAGGGCGAACATGTGCGCAGCTATATAAACTTAACATGGCCCCATCTGGCTCGGTCTCCACGTTATACCTCGCGGCGTGCCCCATAAATAGTTTGGCCACCCGTTCTCCGAGTCTTCACAGGCCATCATGATTCTCGTCCATTCGACATTTCTTTTCACCTTCTTGGCGACAATATGTGTTGGAAGAGGTGCGTGAAGATTCTGTGATAGTGCACCTCATGCCTAACATCCCCTTCCTTGAATTAGCGTTGGCAATGATAAATATTGAGCACTTGTTTCCGCGACAACAGCCTTCCACAGTGCCAGTTGCAACTGCTATCCCAACGGCTGTAAGTTTGTCGAGACATCTGTTTCGTCACACCATTGAACGGGTCTCTGCCCACAACAGTGTCAGAGTACATGTCAACCATATCTCTCCATCGCTGCTGTGAGTCCTAAGTTTTTCTCGCGGTTCCCATGGGAGTATCAACCAGAAATTTGATCTAGACATGCGGAAACGACGCTTCATGTGTTTGTACGCAAGCTAACGGACGTTCGCTGGAGGCCTGCATCAACTGCCTCGTTTCTCTGACTCCCACCGCGCCGGTTATAGCTCAAGGCCAGGACATCCTTAACTGTGAGTTCACCCTTTGACCAGGGTACGCGCCGTCAAGGATTCCCCTCGTTAACCATGCTTCTTCGGACCCACAGCCTTTCAAATGAACTGCAACGGGGCAGTGTCGTCCCTCTCGGTCTCCGCTACGGGCGGTTTGCCGACCTCCGTGTCCACGCCAGGATCAGCGCCTTCCTCAGTGTCATCGCCCTCTTTGGGACCAGGTCCAGTTTCACTTCCCTCGTCCACTTCCCTATTCCCAGGACAATCAATCCCGACTTCACCTACCAGTCCACCTAGTCCTCCCGCCACAATTACTCGTGCTGACCCAACGCAACCACAGCAAACAATAACTACTGCGAATGGTGGCGCAGAACCCGCTCAAACGACCAATGCGGCGCTTGCGCTTGACACTAGCAGATGGGGCGTCGTAGCTCTCTTTATCGCCGGTCTGCTTACTTAGTTTTGACTAGACCCCTTCCTCTTGTAGAGTACTCACTACGTTGGGAAATGAATATTCCGTTAACCCCCTAGTTTTCAAGGGGTGCTCATCAAGCCTTAGGGGCTTTCGTAGTCTTCTACCTGCTCCTTTCCGTTTACCATGAAACTCGCAGACTTTCGTGAACTTCCTGACCTGTACGCTATGTGAACTTGACTTATTATTGCTGAATCTTGATACTTTGAACAGACCGTTAACCCTGCAACGTGCGCGTCAACCCCAAGCCGCATACACGATTCCGGCCTTCCTCTATCGTTGTCGATACATTTACCTGTGCCTCACAATATGGGCGACAGCAGTGTGTGTAGTCTTCGAGAAACCAGAATGGGCACCACTGGACTCTAATCCACTGGTGGTCATGTACGTACCCCTCTCCACAATGTCGTTGCATGTCCACACGGCTCAACTAATGTCGACAACGCAGCGTGGGTTTGGCCCTTACTTTTGCCGGCATGGCTCGGGTATTTTACTCGGAAAAGCGACTTGCCAAATCTGTTGAGCTATGGATATCAGTTTCCATCTGGATCGGGACACTTAGTACTGGTCACTTCGCTCATGGTAAGGTGCTCTGCCACCAGGGAATGGTCAACATTAAAGCTGACTGATTTTGTCTCCTTTTGAGCCTTGAAACGTGCCAACGAACCGCAATTCATTGGGCACCGTTTTGAAGAGAGGATCACTGAAATTCTGGAAGAGTTGGTTGTCATTTTGGGGCTCTACGAACGTCCTGCAAATTTGAACGGCACAACGACCCCTACAGATGATGGCTCGACGTTGGCCCATGAAACTGTACGTCCGTACACCACCCGCTTTATCTGTTTAGCTTTACGTCTGTCAGAATCCATCTCAGGCAGCGACTGCGGAAGAGACTAAGTTATCAGAGACTTCGCCCCTCCCTGTGTATGATTATCTGGAGTCGACAGGTTACTTCCCCACAATCCCGTCGAGTGCACCCCCTGGTATCAGCGACGATGCTGTTAACCTATTAACCGAGCTTGTATGTTGCCAATTTGATCAGCCTTCTCGACTCACGTCGCTCGAAATTCAATATCTTTTCTAGGCCAAGATAGCTACCCAGATGAAACAATGCGATTTGGTCCCCGAGTCTGTTGCATGTGAGTGATGCACATATGAGATGTGTCGTACCTTGAAGTTGTTCCATCATAGCACGCCTTACCGACGAACTACTCGAGATTCAGACTATGCTTCACGAGTTGGCATGGCTCCTTCCATCCCCGTTCGTAATCTCTTCTTTCAGTGTGTGCCTCTTCTTAATTCATACCCCATGAATCTAGTTATATCCATCGATTATGGGCTTCAACGCTAGTATTCTGCTCTGCCATGGTTTGTCTCCCGCTCGTTCTCCGACCTTAACACCACCCCCTAACAATAATTCAGCCGATTGTCTATATGAACGGAAGTTGGTGGTCGCCCGTGGCAAAGACGCTGCTGATTGTACGGACGCGGCTGCCTGTTTATTCTCACAAAGCACTTATTTAATCTCTTTTACAGACGTTCATCATGCTTCTTTTCCTTGTAGGCGCCGACTTACATGATCGTAAGCCCAAGTTCTATTCGCATCCATTGAAATTACATCTACTCACTCACTCGCACTTTACTTCCCAGTAACAGTCAACCATTGTCTGTGCAACTTTCTTCTCATATAGGCACCATCCCACCATCCTAACCACCGTGTTTAATATAGGTAACAAATCATGTGGGCTTGCCAATTACGAGCCCACGTCGGAATGGGAGCCCCTCCAGAGTATCTTTCTCCAATTCCGTGCGCACGCGACCAGTGCCTTCTCAAAGGTCTCGAAATCTTTCCGTGCGATTTTTGCTGTGGGTCGAACGGAGACCAAGGCCACCAGCGAAAACCCGAGTTCGGCTGCGTAACAGAGGTTTAACTCTTTCAATACTTGGGTTACAACTGCAACAGACTGGTCACATAAAGAGATTCATGATGCCGCTCGTCCTCTATACAACGACTTATAAAATCGATTTCTACAGTTTTAAATCAATCTCAAGAATTCGGAGGAATTACATTCGAAAGAGTTTGACAACTTACTTCCGGGTTGGAGAGAACCCCTGATTCCCTGATCCCTGTGTATCCTCTTTGAACCCTCAAGGCCTCACTCGCGATGGAACTTGCTGACTTTTGCACAGTCAGCAAAGAGAGTGGGAATGAAGCATGTAGTGCCTTTGAAAGCGGGCAGGCTCCAAAGGGCATTCGTGCTGACGCGGGAACCGAGTTGATCATACAGCTATTATTGTATCGTTGGCCGCCACATCCGCACTGTGTGCGACAGCAGGGGCCCTGATCTCTGGTAAGAACAAACCAACTAAGCAGGGAAAATCTTTCAAAGGATACGAGGCGGTCATGACAACCTAGGCATATACTCTACATGGTGGACAGACTGACGATGTCCCACATCGAGGAAACCATTGCGTGAAGATATTAATCCAGGGAATCTCGATATCACAGCCCCCAGTGATGAGACGATTCTAGTCCTTGTAGTGGACAACATTTAAAGATTGGACGCATCCCACCAAAGGTTCGTCATCCAACAAGGAGAAGAAGGATGGGCTGCTCTTGATCGTAAGCGTTTCAATTTCAGCCGACAAGGCCTTGCGAGCCTTGAGAATCTCTTCAAATCTCGTAAATTCGTCACCGAGTCGAAAGGTAGTGCTTGTTTCCTTGTCCTCCTCGAGTAAAATCCGCCTGAGGGAAGGTAAGGAGAAAACTGGGGGATCATTGATGTCACTTAGGTCCTCTAACCTGGGGGTATCGGATAGGAAGGCAACGAGATGTAGGTGATTGCGCGTGCGAAGCTCCTCTATGTTGGGTGGTAGAGAGAGTAGGAATTGCCTAAGGGGAGTTGGCGAATCTCCGCGTATGAACATATTACGGTGCTCGCTAGAAAGACTGAGGGCTGTAGGGATGTTGTCGGGGAGGAGGGAGAAGAGGGTGTGACTCGCAGAGTAGTCAGGATGACTCAATATTAATATTTTGATAGGCGCGTCTCCCTTCAAGCCTTTGCCCATATGCGACCAGATATTCAAGGAGCTGGAAAAAATTGAGCCGCTATGAGTTACATCGACTCGGATGTAAGGCAATTTCATCTGAGGTATCATCTTGCCAAGAATAACACAGAGAGGCAATAGAGCCTCCGCGGTGTCCACGACATCGACGGTCAAGATGAGTGATCGAAGGGAGGCAGACGATATGTGGTTCAATATGCCGAAAGTGGGTGGTTCGGCGACGCTCAATCGCAGGGTGAGTAAAGAAGACATGTCGATAACGGTTCTGCCAAGCCTTTTGGTTGATCCGACCATCACTTTGGCCAATGTGAGGTACTTCAAGTGCTTGAGGCGCCCCAAGGCAGAGAGCATCTCTCGAGGAGATGTCTTGAAGATGGAATCGGTGTCAATTAGTTTGAGTGTCTGCAATCCAAGGAGAGCAGGGGAGTGGAGATCAAGGGGGGTATTTCGCAAAGAAAGGTATTGAAGCGGAGGGCCACCCCGTTTAATTGGTAGGAATGTCACTTTCGACATTGAGATTTGGGATTCGTCCATCGTAAAAGACACCTCCGTCAAAATAGGTGCTTTCAACTCAGAAATATTGCCGACCAACCGCGGGTGACAATGCCATAATTCAAGCCTCCAGATCCGAGCTGCATGAGTGAGGAGGTATTGAACCGTAGTTTCGTTGTGGCGAATCCGGATCGAAAGCTCAGCAACGTGCAAAGGAAGTGATCCCGAACGTTCAACGTAGAGTTGTGCGAGCTCCTTGCGCACGTTAGTGTACACAATGGTCCAAATTTGTGGGGTGGTGACGGCGGTGTTCCGCCAGATTTTGCAAACATGTGTTATGACAAGGCAGTCATGAAGTGGATTGAACTTATGAAGGCCATGCCTTGGAACACCCTCCGAGAGAACGAGGACCTTGAATATGTGGGCCAATATCTCCGTAGGTAGCCCGGAGATGGAGCTGTGTTGAGCATTGCGATAGTACCGAAGTTTCCTGATTTCGTCCTTGAGAGACTCGATTCTTCGGTCGATTTCCGTGGCAGTAGGTGAAGCGTCCAAGAAACTGGCAAGGGTGGTCATACTCCCAACTTGGTGGTAAGTTATGAAAACAGGTCCGCACCGCTGCACGGTTCTGGTTCGATCTATTTTCCCCTAAACGTCGAAGTCAGGGCATGCACGGGTGCTCCATGTGGCCCTGTTCCTGATAAGCTCGCCTTTTGAGAGGCAATTTTTGTCAACGCTTTTCTCCCAAGGGTTTCCCTCCTTCGTGTTTTCAAGTCCGTAGGTTGTCCGTAGGTTCTGATTTTTCTACATAAATCACAAGTGCAGCTTATTACCGAGGCTATAAACTAGGAGTTTCACGATCTTTTACTGTCGTCGCTCCGAAATTCTACCATGGGTGTCCCTTCTGAGCCCGCCTCGAATGCTATCATCTACACGACGTACAGCGTTTTTCTCGTCTTCGGCCTCGCGGTAGGATTCAAATTCGCTCGTTCCAAGAGCGACTTTCTTGCTTCTCTTCGCACTCAGTCGGGTAGGCAGCTTCCAGTTTCCTATCTTATCAACACGCTGATACGTTTTTTTTTTTTCGAAGCTCTCCCTCTTGCCTTGAACTTCGCGACGTCTGGTCAGTTGTAGGTAAACTGGAAAAGACATGGTCACCTTTCGAGAAGGGGTGTCGTTTGATGCTGGTATCAGCGTACGTCAGCAGAAAGGCATTGCGGGTGCTGTAGTCCGTGGATGTGATTGCTTCTCTCCCTTCGGGAAAGAAGTGACCGCTGAAACGGATGAGGCTGAGAGTCCGGTATATGGACAACCGTTTGAACTTGATCAGCATAATTGCTGCGAATGGAACATGCCTTTTCCAGTTGTTTGATTCCCTACCTCGGCACGTACTAAACTCTCCCTCCAGGTCTTGGTTCTGGGATTTTGTTCACCGTACGTCTATCCCTGCTCTTTGTAGTGGGTCGATGTTTGATCCATGCATTAATTAGTACCCTGAGATTGGCAACATCGCTGGAGTACAAGGCGTCATTACCTATGCCGTCAGTCAAGCAGTAGTCAATGCCATGTCCCATCTGACATTGATTACAGATATCCTCTTCGCTGCCCATTATGACGTTCCCGTTCCTCGCGTCGCGCATTCGGAAGGCCTGCCCTCATGGCTTCGTTTTGACCGAGTATGTGCGGGAGCGCTTTGGCCTTGTTGCCTCCTTGTTCTTGAGCGTGTTCTCATGCTTGACGATGGTATGTTCCTCAATTATCGCTTCCATACACTTTGTTCAAATGAGTTTGAGTCTAGTTTCTATACATGTGTTCTGAGTTGACATCGGTCTCACTCGTCGTCAATGCACTCACTGGATTGGATGGGCTGCCTGCGACTATCGTTGAGGTAGTCGTCACGATCCTCTACACTGGTAAGATCACAGCCCTCCGCGATGTTGCTGTGTCAACTCACTGTACTCTTCAGCTGTCGGCGGACTGCGCACATCGTTGATTACGGATAACGTGCAAGGAGTCATGATTTTCTTGTTGATGATCATCTGCACGATCGCGGTTGGCACGAACGTTCACATTGTGAGTTTTTCTTCATTCGTGTTGATCTTAATCCAGGAAATTCGGTCATCTATCTGTGTTTCTAGGACAAAAGCGCGATCCCGGATTCCGGATTGGCGCAAGCCAGCAAGCTTGGGTGGCAACTTTTGTACAGTGAGTTCCTTTGCTTCGATGCCTTGGCCACCTCATTCAAAGGTGGTTTAGTTTTGCCTGTGGCTATCGTATTCAACAATTACTTCTTGTCTGGATATTGGCAACGTGCATTCTCCTCCAAGACTGACAAAGGTTTGTCCATCAACAAATGGCACGTCTTCATGATTGACCTGGAATAATACAGATCTTTTCTGGGGTTGTTTCGCTGCTACAATCTTCATCTTCGTGATCCTTACTCTTGTTGGGTTCAGTGGTATCCTTGCACACGTAAGCTATCCCATCCTTGATATCATCTCCCCCACATTTTGACACATCGACTCAGTGGGCCGGTCTCGTTGATCCAGAAGACCCTGCTGCTGGGAGCGCTGCGTTCTTCACTCTCCTTGCAACACTCCCCGCATGGGTCGTTGGATTTTGCATCGTCTTTGCGATCACCATGTCATGCGCCGCGTACGATACCCTACAAGTCGCCATCGTTGCTACCCTCAGTAACGACATCTTCCGCAACCGAATCAACATTTGGTGGGTTCGGATCATCCTCGTGGTGAACATCCCAGCGGTAATCGTCGCGACCAAGGGGTTGAACATCTTGGTGTTATTCTTGATCGCGGATTTGGTGTCGGCGGCGTTGTTGCCACCCATCTTGCTTGGTCTTGTCGAAGCATTATACTTCTTGAATGGATTCGATGTCGTTGTCGGCGGCCTCGGAGGTAAGCTTCTTTTCTCCATGCTTGGGACCTAGAGCTGATTTTCCTCTTCCATCGCTAGGCTTTTTCACCGTATTTTTGTTTGGACTGGTTTACTACGACGGTGACGTCGCTGCGGCCGGAGGATTGCTCATCCTCGAAAACGGGTTATATGCCAACGATTGGTCCGCTTTCGGTGCTTTTGTCGCAGCGTATGTTTTCTCTCTCTTTCCCTCTAACGAAAGCTTTGCTGACGCCCTGTTCCGCAGTCCTGTGGGTAGTATGCTTTGGACCGCAGCTGGCTTCGGTGCACGTTACGCCTTCTATCGAATTCGCTCCAATATGACTGGCGAACCCTTCACTTTATTTGAGAGGAGGGAAATCGACAGGGCGAGGTTTGCGGATGCTGCTACCAGGGCTGGAATTCACCTTCCCGAAGGCATGGAGGACACATCCAGTCCAAGTCTCGCCATCGATGCTGACGCTGATCGAAAGTCGGTGGGCGGAGGTGCAGCGGATACCAAGCACCCTGAAGAGTTTGCGCGGGCTTGAACTTGAATATCTGTGGCTACAGAATGTCTGTGAACCTTTCAGTTTATGAAAAGTAACGATCTATTTCCTCTATCGCGTTGTGTATCTCTTTCTCTATGTCTGTTTGTTCTTTAATAAGTTTTGTTGAAATCCATATGCTTCTTGACTATCGTTTTGCTCCTTGTTTGCTCCCGCTGAATTGAAATCGAGTTCGAGCGCTTGATCTTCCAACATGGAACGCGTACGCGTCATCCTAGGCGCCTAAGCTCATTACTCTCCTTCATCATGGCCGACGTCGAAATGAAACCTGAAGCAGAGTCGAAGAACGCAAAGAAGGTCGACGAAGAGGCTAAAGAAGAGACACCGAAACCCAAACCCCCACCAACACCCGTTCAAGAAATCAAAACCAATGTCACTCTCATTGAACGCGCCGTCTCTACCCTCGAACCGCGTTTCACTCACCGTGTCTTGCGATCTTTGACTGCTCTGAGGAAGAGAATCGATGAAAAGACTTTGAGGACTGCTATCGGCGAGGCTTATGTCAAAGGTGCTTCGTCGTTTCCTTGATAATTGGACTGGAAGAGGGCTGACCATTCACGATCTCATAGATTCGCCAACGAAGAGTGCTTTGCTCTCTTGGCTACCTGCATCAGATAGTGCCGATGACTCAATGGACGTTGAAGCCCCTGCAACTACTACAAAGTCAACAACAGCACCTCAAGAGCCTGTCCCCGAAGTCGACATTTACTTCCGTCTATTGATCCTCCACCATCTTTTGACGTCGTCGTCTACATATCCAAAGGCTATTGAACTTGCCAATGAGACGGTTGATAAGATGCAAGGATTGAACCGACGTAGCATGGATCCCATTGCTGCGAAGATCTGGTTTGCCGTTGAAAGGACGTATGAACTTGGAGGCCAACTCGCCGATGCTCGTCAGTACGTGACTTTCGCCTGCATCCCTTCGCAATTAGATACCTAAACAATTACTTGTTCAGCCTTTTCCTGGCTGCTCAACGTACCGCATCGCTTCGTCATGACGACGAAACACAAGCCTCACTTATCAACCGACTACTCCGAAGTTACCTCAACTATAGTTTGTACGATCAAGCTGACAAACTCATATCGAAAACCACTTTCCCTACTTCAGCCGGAAACCCCCAACATGCTCGCTACCACTACTATCTCGGTCGGATAAAGGCGGTCCAGCTCAACTACAGTGAAGCTCATGTCAACTTGCAACAAGCTATTAGACGGGCACCGGCACCCAAGCTGGCTCCAGGGTTCTATCAGGCTGTTCATAAACTCTTCGTCATTGTCGAGCTGCTCATGGGAGATATCCCCGATCGTAGTCTGTTCAGACACCCTGTGTTAGAAAAGGCTTTGAATGCCTACTTCGAAATTGTCAAAGGTCAGAGCCAAACTTCTCGAGTATGTCATTATCCTGATCTTTGTTTGAACAGCCGTCCGCACGGGCTCTCTTTCACAATTCCAGACCACTCTGACGAAGCATGCTGCACAGTTTGAGGCGGACAAGACGTATACCCTCATTTCTCGCCTAAGGCAGAACGTCATCAAGACGGGCATCCGTCGACTCTCTCTGTCGTATTCACGCATATCACTCCGCGACATCTGCGTTAAGCTTCATCTTGACTCGGAGGAAGATGCTGAATACATTGTTGGCAAAGCTATCCGTGATGGTGTTATCGAAGGAAAAATCATCCACGAGAAGGGTTGGATGGAATGTGGTGCTCAGAAGGGTGGTTATGGCCCCGAAGTCAGTGATGCCTTTTCCCGACGTATTGGATATTGCTTGGAGCTACACAATGAGAGTGTCAAGGTATGTCTAATCTCAGCAGTCATTCTTGACTGTGCTGACCCTCTTGCGTTAAGGCCATGCGATATCCTCTCAATGCTCATCGGAAAGAGCTGGCTGCTGCTGAGGTCGTCAGAGAGCGCGAGAAACACCTTGCTAAGGGAATTGAAGAGGGAGATATTGACGAAGATGATATGGGTGGAGACTTCTAATTGCAACAATCCTGTTCGTTGTTATCTCTTTCCCCTCAGGAGTAACCCTGGACGACCAAACCTTTTCACTTCGAAGCTGTTCTGTCGCCTTCGGAAACGATACAGGAGACCTGAGGTGCTAACGACGCGCGTCAGCCAAGCACAAGATAGTCGTGAGCTATTTGTGCCTTTTCCTCTTCGTGAAGTTTCTCCAATAATCGCTGGGGGGACACTCTGCATCTACACGGTGCCAGAGCTCCGCTTCGTGATGACACGAAGGATAATGCACAAATATGCCCAGACGATGATTACTGTGACAGAGTCACTTTTCTTTGACTTGGTGGCAGAACTTGATAAAGCCAGTGAAATTTTGTCGGAACTATTGCCTGTTCGCCTTCTCTGTCTCTAGAATTGCACACGGGGGACCCCTTCTCGTATGGGACGAATTCGATCGCCTGGTGAGGAGAACGACGGACTGAAAGTGTAGTGAGGAAAGGAGTGTCCCTAGTCTATTATCAGGGGCACAGTGACTCCTGTGACAGCGCGCGTGACCTTGTCGAAGGTTAAATCCGGCGACAAGTTGGCGACGAGCGACCACTACAACAAATGTCCTTTTTTCAACGTCTATGGCGTTTTGTGCAGACGAATAAGCCTGTAAGCGTGAAAGAATCTCATATACGAAATGTCAACTTAGATCTGTAATCAGGCTCGACTGATTGGACGTGACTTGGAGGGTTCGCCAGTGACTTGGTTGGAAAGACTGTTCCCCGTCTGACGCGTCGTTTATGTTTCAAAGGGAACACGTATTATGAACGGTTCAATCCTAATAATCGTAAGTCCTTGTAAACACGTGGCGACATGCCTGCAGATTCTGATTATTCCTTCTGTAGCCACCAGAGCAAAGAGAACGGTGAAATATTATGCTGAACAGGACATGTGGCGGTATATTGGCGGCGAGAGACGACTGGCTGGTAAGTTTTCCTGCGCGTTTAGTATTCTTTCTTCTACTGACCCTGTATTCACAGTGCAATGGACGGCCTGGCTCAGTCATACACGCGCCCATCCTCCAACCCTAGAGGTAAGGCTTTCTGAAAACCGAGCCACTTGGCTCGAGGCTTCTTGGAATGAGTGTTGGCTTGATCTTCCTTTCCACAGGAGCTAGAACTGGATGCTGCGCGTGTGGAGCGCGTCAGGTATAACGCTGCGATGATTGAAGCTAGGGTGCGACAGGAACGGGAAGAGGCTTTACGATTAGGAGAAGGCATACCGCCCGCAATAAATGATAGCGACTATCAACCTACAGAGCCCGTCGCTCCGCCACACATACAAAGCCAAGGTGACGTTATGCCTGTTCACTCGCTAAGGCTTTCAACCTCAGGCTCTGGTGTAGTTGTACCGCCGAAACCTCAAGAAACTCGTTCAGTAAGCGAACCTTTCAGCGTCCCGCCATCGGAAGACACTGCCGAAACCCCAGATTCTTGGACTCCTCAAGCACGGAGTAGAGGTGCATGATGTGTGTCTATTGTACCGAACACAGAAGGATGTGCTGTCCGTCTGTACCTGTTAATTCATTCACATTCTTGTCCAGTTTCCTTTGATGTAACTCGTGGGATGTTAGTGGTATGCACAGAGTTGCGCTGTTATCCTCTCATCTTCGGTATGCTGAAACCGGTACCCCATGGCTTGTAGCATGGCTGCTGGATGCTTCTGATGTGTATAGCATTGGATGACTGGTCAAGTTGACATTGAAGGGGTTGACATTCAAGGCCGCGCGGGAACGCTACGTAAGCCCTTCGGAGAGATAGGCGCTCGAGGGTTCCGCGGATAGATGAGCGGCAACCAACCTGGCCCAGCCAAGCGGTGAAGTTGGGCGGTAACTGCGACTTCCATCACGCTGACTCGCCTCGCGGTCATGTTTTCTCCAAAGCGGACATACTCAGTCTAAATCTCTGTACACGTACTATGTTCTTACCAAGTTGCTCCCCCCTCCCACGACGATGGCGTTCTCTGTTTCGAATACTTCAACATCTCCTACAGTTGGTGCAAAAGGCGCGACGGCATACCCAGCTATTCTTGACCTTCGTCTCTTTCTTGAATAAAAGCTTGCGCAGCTTGAGGGGGAAATTTCAGGCATTTCAGTACACTGGGGTGGTCAAAGAGGGAGGATCTCGTAGGGATGATGGAAGGCACGAGGACAAATGGACTCCGGCACCCACTATATCTGCGTCTCGCTTGCCATATGCCATGGAACTCACTACCACGTCTCCAATTTCTATCCAAGCGACTTCGGATGCTTCAGAAGCGCAAGATCAAGCCACAACTTCGTCCTCAGTCGATGCACAGATCGTCTCACCTCAGTGCCACAGCCCTCCGTCAAAGATAACATGCATGTTGTCCAAGCGCTATCCTGAGTTCTGGGGAATTGCACCATCCTCATTCAAGCGGTATGACCGGTCAAGGAAAATGTAGGGTATCAGGCTTTCTAGCTTGAAACTTTATCTTTCTGACCTGATCATGTATATAGCCCTCGCGACTACCACGATACCATAATCCCGCCATTCTCTGTTGATTCTTGTCGGTGGGTCACCCATGTATAGTTGCGGTCAATCTGAGCTCACTGATTTCGCATGTAGTGACTCGCCAGTTGGGTGGATACCCTTCCAACATCCCGAAGGAACCCTGTACTTCCATTGTCCGCGTCAGGTTAGTTCCGCTTGTATCTCTGTATACCCGCCTTCAGATCAACCATTACATCCTATGCTAGAATATCTACACCGACGCCAATCTCACCGACAAAACTATCTCCGACGCCGTCGTACGATCTGCCCAACGATATGAAACATTCTTGCATGAGAACCATATATCCCTCGACAGCTCCGTAGAGCTTGTCCTTGATTACGAAGAGGAGGGGGAGTACGAAGGAACTTGCGGCTACTACCTTGTTGATCATCAACGCCGGTCAGTATTTTGGTTGGACGAGTTCGAGACGGAACACCTACCAGATTGGAACGAGGTACCTGGTGTCACGTCGCAAGCTCATATTCGTATGCTACCTCCTTTCGCCCGGTTTATCTGTGTTCATTGGATTGATTTTAGGTCATGAACTCGAGTCACAGTACTGGTAAGGATACACGATCGTTGATGGCGATGCGTTATCCGAACGGACTAATACTTCGCTAGGTATCATTGCGAACTCTTCCCTAATACCCGTGAATTGACTCAGAACATGATCGACGAAATCAGGGATTTAATCGCCCATGCGTTGGGAGGTATGTTCCTGTTGCTCTATCCTCTCGTGCGTCGTAGCTCACTGTTGCTGAGATGTTGTGACCTCACCGTTCTCAACCATTGAATCAACGGCGGATGAGCTCCAGGTGATACTGAAAACCATCAAGGCGGCTGAAAGTGAGTTTGTTTTTACCCTGTTGCGCGACTTGAATTCTCGAACACACCTCCTTGCAGGCCAAGTTGGGAAAACGGCGCCAGGGTCTGTCTGCATCATCAGTTAGTTATTCTCTCCGAAACTCTGGCTTCCTGATTGCTTACTGCTTTCGTAGGCCGGTTCATGCACATACGCGGTATGTAGAACGTCGCTGATCGAAGCTTTGCACCACTGACCATCTCCCCCTAGCGCGTCACCGCTTTCTCAACTTCCACGGCGAACCGCCAGCTCGCTTAGGTCGTGATCAAGCCATCTATAACGACCCCAAAGGCAACCAACGGTCCTACCTGATTTCGCTCATCTCCCCCATGCTCTTCAATGCCCCGGAAGTCCATCTCCGCACGCTGAACGCCGTATATGTAGACGAGATCGTCTACGCTCACGGGATCAATAAGTTCATCGAGAAGCTCAATTCGGAGTGGCAAGAGTTCATCCTCTATGTGAGTACCATCGTTTCCCTCTATTCATAACAATGAACGAACTGGATATCCGGTGGTGCTAGGCTACCGTGTTGCTGAATGCGAACGTAGCACTTCTTGCGATCCAGAGCGTTGATGAGAGTGGTGGTGAAGGTACCAAATCGCCGACACAAATATGTAGCTACATGTCGGTCGCGATGAGCGTTGGAAGCATTATACTTGGTCTGTTGCTTGTTCGACAAAATAGGACGAAGGGGAAAGACAGTGCACCGGATGCGGTATGTTCATCTGGTCCCCTGACTTTGGCTAATACTGATGGCACAACCACTACTAGGCACTATTCATGCGAAAACATTCCCTCGAAATTTTGGCTATCTTGTATAGCTTGCCATATGCACTCCTCATGTGGGCGTGAGTTCTCCTGATTTCACATAACAAGTACAATACTAAAGTTTGCCCTTGGAATAGGATGCTCGCTTTCTTGAGTGCGTTTTCGTTCCTCTGTTTCGACTCCACGGACCTTGCGACGAGGCTGGTCGTCATGTCAGTCTGCCTTCCTATCGCTATTCTCATCGTTTGGTGTATATGGTATGCTTGGGAAAGCCATGGCCCCAATGCATGGTGGGAATCGGTCTTTGGAACTTTGGGTGGCTGGATGGGTTTCGTGGTTGAGAGGTGTAAGATGAGCGTACGCGGAACCTCAGGTACAAGGCCAGAAGAAAGCCATGATTTAGGCCAGCCGCTTCAACAAGTTCAGGCGGAGTCTGGGAAGGTGGTTGCCCAGAGCCCGAGGAAAGTTTTGAGGTGGGCAGCATTTTTTGGATTGAAACGTAGGTCAATCGATTCGGACAAGACGACGGTTTGATCGTTTGATTTTTGTATATGCGCAGTTCTGTGTTTTGATACTCTATTGTATTCATATCGTATGCCCTAGTAGACCCTACGTCCTACTGATCTTCATGTAACTTATCATCCAACTTCGTCGGTAAATTTTAAACACACCACGGACAGAAGTTCGGACATTGCGAAATGGATTATCGGCCCCTCCCCGAGCCACCACGTCCTCTGCCTGATGATCCCCTGCTGGCACCAAAACTAGTGGGACCCTTTATCCGAAAGCTATGAAGAGGTGAGTTAGTATAGACTGGGCTTCATGATGTAACATAGAGGACATAAATACCCTGGAGGAGTGGGCGGTCTACAGACGCTTCGTTCAGTAAATCGTCGCCCAGAGGATTTCCATGACTAACTTATCATCATTGACATCGCCGTCGCTAGCTTCTTCTTCTTCTTCACTTCTAACAGCCTTGTCAGCGTCCTCGGGCTTCTTCAAGTCTTCGGCACCAATTGCGCCCTCAGCATCAACATGCTTGCTGATATCCGACTCCACTAGCGCAGGAGCCCTATCCTCGTATTCAAAACCGGGTTCATCAGTGTCCAAGTCAGCAAAGGGAAGGCCAAGTTCACTCAGTTTGTCTGTCCTTTGACTCAGCTTGCGTGTCCATTTCGTTGGGATCATCACGAACTTCGCTTGGTTTTATCAGATCTTGCGGATCTAGATGTCTAAACGGTTATACCATAGCCACGACTTCGTGATCAGCGACAAAGGGGGTATTAGGGTAGGGAAGTGGGTCCATGTACCTTGGATCTTCGTTTGAGACACTGCCCGAAGACATTTCTGGTGTCTGGCTGAGATGGGAAGTAACTTCGCGCGAAGGTTCCTATGACGACATCCTTCAGTGCCTCCAAGTTGTCAAGCGCCAGTCATCCCAGAATGAGTTGAGAACGGAGATATCTCGACGTGATGTCCTTTTGTGTTCGACTCGAACAAAATATATCAGCGGCGGATTCAGCGCTGAACAAGACAAGTTGCAGAAATCTTGGCTTGTTCTGCGTCCTATTTTATAGGGCGGCCCCTAGGAAAGCCCCCTGTAGACCATACGCAGTCCCTCACTGCGACCGAGGACAAGCAAAGGACAAGTTCTGCGAATACCCGAGAAAGTCTACAAGATTTACACGAGACTGTGTCCAAAGCTGATGAACTCATTTCCTAATTGACACAGCAAAGTCATCAGTAGTGACAGTTGTTGTGTGCGCTATTTAGGAATCGCCTACCCTCCTCGGCCACGGCCCCTCCCACCTCCCCTACTGGCACCGAATACAGGCGGTGCTCGATGCCTAAAGCTATTAGCAGGATAAGATTATCCGTAAGTCAAGGGTGAATAGAGCACATTGACATACCCCGGGGGAAGAGGAGGTCTAGTATCCGTTTTGGTACACAAAGTTCAGGTTAATAATTAGTGCATTGAGATATGGGGCGGTGCTACTGACCCATCCGAGTCAGTATCATCATCATCATCATCATCATCATCATCATCGTCATCATCATCGTCTTCGTCTTCGTCACCCTCTTTGTCTTTGTCTTTAGCTTTACCGTCGTCCTCAGCGTCCTTTTCCACATTTTCCGCTCTTCCAGTAGCTAATCCAGGAGAGCTTTATCAAGTACCAAAGGGTCAATTGTTCTTGAAGTCAACAAAAAAGAGGTTAAGTTCACTCAGCATGCTCCGCCTTTCTCTCAGGCAACTGCACACTCTCCTCGGTCGAATCGTCACGAGCTTCATCATTATTCTTTATCAGATCTCTCTGATCTGGATAACTGCGGGCAGTTACATCATCAGTCATGCAAAGCAAATATTCCGGATGTGATAAGTCTCAGTTGGTGTATTAGGATAGGGAAGTGGAAGAGACCGTACCTTGGATCGTTGCTCGAAGAATGATGGGCACTGCCTGAAGACATTTGCTGGGTTTGCTGGAGTAGTTCTGGGCAACGAGAGGTGAGATCCTCAACGCTCTCTATCATAAGGCTCCGTGGAATTCGTCCTTGACGGCATCGATAAGGTACCCCACATCTCATCCCTTGTTATCAGGCGCCAATGATCTCACGATGGGCGAGAATAGACGACTTTCAGCGTATCACTAATCCGAAGACCACGGTGTGCGACAATTGGACTCGGCTGGTCGACCACTCAAGCTGACCGATACTTGGTCGAGTCGCAGTCGTCATACAACGTAAGGATGATCCATCTGTGGACTTTAGAAATGAGAAGCTAGAGATATGATCCAGCTCTTAGAGACAAACAGATGGTCATGCCAGTGGGGGTCACGGGTAAATCGCAACAACTCTGAATTGACCAAGTCTTTCTGGATATAGGGCGGCCCCTGCGTACCCCTGTATGTATTACTTGTAGATTGTTTGGTCAGAACCTATTTCTTTGCTGCTTTATTTCGCTCCTTCTCCTTCTTTTCCCTCTCCTCTCTCTCCTTCGTCTCCTTCTTCGCCCTTTCCTTCTTCTGTTTGTCCGTTAGGGTTCCTGAACTACTCGTATAATTGATGGGGGCTCGGGCTCGAAAATCAGACGGTTCGCTATAAGAGGAACAACCAGTTACAGGTCAGGTTGGGCGAAAACCATCGACTCTCTTATTTGAAGCTTACCCATCTCCGTCCGACTCATCGATATCTTCCTCTGAATCAAATTCTTCGCTGTTTTCTTCGTCATCTTTCGTATGGTCAAGTTCGGGTACTACCCGTTCACCTCTCGTCGACCTCGACACGGGCGGCTCGGGGTCATCTAGTGAGGAGCTAAGCGCGTCATCAGAAAAGAAAAGAAAAGGGAGAAGGTGATCATTGAAAGCCTTTACTCTGTCTGTCTGGCCTTCCCCTTATCCTTCTCAGCGTCATCCTCAGGACCTGGAGTTCTTCCGGAATGTTCCTCGCTCACACCCGTGAAGCTATCACGAGTCATCATCAGTATTTAGCCATTGTTCTGGAGCACCAAGTCTCACCTTGATGGTTGTATTTCAGCTGCCGTTTGCGTGTCTGTGTCTGCGTCAACTGAAGACATATTGCTGTTGAAAAATGATATCAGTATGTAGAGAGTGAGATAAGTCAGGCACGCACGTACTTCGAACGCGTGAGGAATGCAAAGTTCCCGTTGAGCACGGCGACCAAGCCTACCATGGTTTATAACCAGGTCTCCATTGGTCTCGGCAAGACTCAGAGGCCTCCTGACGACCATCGATTGCCGCCAGTCGAAGCTTAATCGCCACTATCAGACGCTCATCTGCGACATAAGAAGTAAGTACAAAGAACATACGTATGTGCATGGGAGAATTTGTGGTCCTTACCTCGCTTGAAGTCGCTGTTAGGACGGGTAGATCAACGGCGTGGCCAGAAGCACCTTGTAATAGACGCTCGAGAGTGCTTTGAGGTGGCATTGAGGTCGTAAATGACAAAATTAGCCTTGTTGAAGGGTCGAGGAACCCATGAACTCCGCGGGTGAATATCACTGAAGGTTTCCGTTGTAAATGAAGGGGTACAGCTACTGCTGAGCTGTCGAGGCGAGGCGAGGCTAGTTAACGTAGATGAAGCACCGGAAGGCTACAGCTGGTATGGGTGCATGGAAGTCGAATAGAAGGTTTGAGGACACGGCCCCCAGTCTAGCAGCGTCAGTTTGAGGCTTCCATGAAATAGAAGCGACAAGGTGTTGCCTTCATGCAATGATAATGATCTCGTTTCTTCAGCTTCGTGTGATGGCAGTTCCGACTGAACGATTGTTTATCGACTACTGAGGGCTGTTTTCCTCTACTAATCCCCTTTTCCTGGCCTGCTTGTCTGAAGCATCCTCATTGGTCTGAAGCGTGTTTGGAGTTGACTCTGAATTAATTTGTGGGTTTTTGTGGTCTGTAGTCGCGCGAGGTTTTGATCAGGGATCGAATGAACTAGGGGTCAACTAGGGGTCTGGGTATCACATCGCACCTTGTATCCTTTCCACGCCCTTTACTAGTGGCAAGTCCCTTACTAGGGAAGTATTGACTAGCATGTGCGGCATGCGCTGTTGCAAGCCTTTGGAGAAAGCAAGATAGGTGAACGCTTACAGTGGACCCATCGAATCAGGACTGAAGCGTCAAAAAAGCTGTGGTCAACGTTGTTGGATGTAAAGGTGGAGATCTACCCGTGAGTTCGTTGTGATAGGGCACAACCTGGTGTTGAAAGGGGAGAAGAAGAGAGATACTGCGATTGTGTTGGTGGGAAGGCGAAGACTAGGATAGCAATGAACGTTTGAACCTTCACGCCACTTCGATCACTTCTCGATGGAGACTCCTGAAATAGGGTTCATGGGGTAATGTGGCTGCGAAACCGTGTATACAGAGCTGGGACCAGACAAGTTCGATAGCATTTCGAAGCAGATTAGGAGTCTTCTGTGACGTCCCCAACCGAACGAAGGAATTGGAACGAATGGTAAGTGACCTGTCACAATGGCGCGATGAAGAGTAAGGGGAACGAATGAGAAGGAGGATGAGAAAGGAGAATAAGACAGATGAGGGGTGGGGCAAGCAGGGATGAAAGGAAAACACGTTCAGGTTTACCAACTACTTAGTACTGGTCTTCTTGACCGTGTCTGTTTTGATTTCTTTCTGCTTATCTGATGCCTTTTTGGTGGCCGATGGGTGCACTACCGAGGTCGTCTGTTTTCTGCGGTAACGAAATGCGGAATGAGAGGTCAAGCGAACTGGACAAACAGAGAACCTCGCACCTCTTGCCACGAGTAGATTTCGACCCTCGACTGGCGGTGGGATCCGGTGGGGCCCTCCTGCGAAAGCTAACGGTAGCATTGAGTTGTTTCCATATTCGGAGGGGAGACGATACGGAAAGTCTAGCACTCACCCTCCCGGAAGTTTTGGTCCATCATCGCTATCACTATTCATATCTTCATCTTCATCATCTGACTCGGAACCATCTGCACTGTCACTTTGATCATCATCGTGTTTGTCGCTCGATGTTTGTACGGAAGCCCCTTCAATGGAGTTCGCAGATACAGCCCTAGTAGCATTGGTGAGCTGTCCGCCCTAACCAAAGATAATTCACGTCTACTCACGCAGGCGGGGTCATCTCTGCATTTTGCGATATCAAATCAACATCTCGACGGTTGATTTCTTGCGTTACATCATCCTTATCTGCATCGCTTTAGTACAGCGAGAAGAGTTTAAGCCATGCCCGTCGGTAGCGAAGCCAAGCTTCTTAAGCATGGACAGGAACCCACCTGTGGAGAACAGCTGTGGCTGGGAGATCCATAGTATTGTGTTTGTTGGGCGTAGTGGGCCTGCGCGGGGTTCTGGGAGTAAGTATTGGTGATAAGGCACAGCCGGGTGGGGTTGAAAGGAGATGGGGAGACACTGCGATGTTAAACGCGGGTGAGAATGCCTTCGGAAGGCGAGAAGGTGATCCCTATTGCCATCCAGATCACATTTTGTTGATTGAAGCTCCCAGAAGACGCTGGATGCTGCATTGTGACTGTGTTATCGTGCGAGACCTTCAACTGTTTATAGGGAGACGTTTCTGTTATGGAATAGCTGGGTGGTAACGTTGTTATCAAAGACGCCGGAGAAGTGATGCATTCGGCCTTGTGGGCTTTTCTAGGAGGGTTATCGCCGCATGTCAATGAACATTTACATGAAGATGAGGGAGACCGCTACACCTGACATCCTTGAAGTCGAGACCGAGGGGGGAAATCAAGGGGTTGATAGGGCTCGAGATGAGTATCGGTGTACACGTCTGATGAATTGCGAAGAGTACAGCTTTACGACCTTAAACGATCCCTATGAAGGTACCATTAGTATTGGGCGTCCCTTATGGAAATGGACACCACGTACACCTCCCATACAGAAGCAGGCCCATAGTATGTACGTGTACTCTTATGATCTCCGGGTCGGAAGTGCATTCTTATTCACAATTTTGTCCTTAACAGGGCACGGTCCGTCGCTAGAGTTCCGGCGAACGGACATCTTCAATGCAACGTATCAGCGCCGTGTCGCGTCAGAGTAGCCCGCCGAAGGGCGCCACATATGATATATGATGGACAATGGTAAACACTTTTTAGGACAATTGCAGATGAGGCAACCATGTCATTCAAGTCGGTGGTGGCGATCTTGTCAATTGTTGCGGCTTCAAATTGTGGCTTCGCTTTATCAAGGATGCTGGGGCGCTGTTTATAGAGGGCTTTATATATATCTAATGAGTCAGGTCAGCCACGGACCAAATGTGCGACATCAGAGGAATTGAAGCTACGCCGTGATCGTTGCGACTAGAGCCGCGATCTGGTAAGATCTGTATTGTATGACCCGCGGCCAAATCGTCGAGTTCCCACCTCAATATTACTTCTGCCTAATCACCAGCCCGGGTTTGAAGGCGTTGAGAAAGCCAGGCTGGGATTGGCGAGTCGGTGTCGAGAGCACTGTGCAATTTGAAGCTGTGGCAGAGACCGGGCGCGCTGTGAAACTGCCATCGGAAGGGAGAAATAAGATGCTTCCCGTGTTTGCCATTCGTAACTAGACGGTTCATCGACATCCGGTGCATTATTTTGACTTCGGAGAGATCAAGGCATCAACAAAGGGCTGTGTGACCCAAACAGAGTAATAAGCGCCTGTGAGCTTTTTCGATCGATCGACCACCAGCCACTCCTCGCTCACGCTTCGAGGTGGCAAAAACGCACTGGCACAAACTGCGTGGATTGTACAAATTAACCAAAGTACATGTAGGTGGCGAGGTGACTCCCAAATCCCGAGACTAGCCGTCCGAGGTACATCGCATTAGCCAGGTTAATTATGTCCTATGCGAGGCACTGCATTTTTATAACTCCGGTCTCAGTGTGGCAACGTCACTGCACTTATAAAGGGTACAACCGTGGATCATGCCTCCCCAACTACACCCCAACACCAATGGCCAGCGCTCAGGAAACCTGCACCGAGTCCTCCATCTATCCTGTCGAGCAAACCAGCGGTTGCGGGTCTCTCCTTCGACCCATCACCTCTACCACCACCGACCGTTACTATAAAAATGCTCAAGTTCCCCTTTCACATCGTTCAGTGGCTCCCGGTCTCGGACGTTTCGGACAAGAAGAAATGTACGAGCGCTTTTTCAGATGTTGAAAGCGATGCCAGCGATGTTCATGTTCATTTAACTCTATTCTTAGGCCAACTTACCTCCCAGAACATTGGTCTACCCATGTTCAGCCAGAGGGCCAGTTGTATTTCTGCAGAAACACGAAACCAGTCGTTATCACCGAAGCCTATCTCTACAACCCCGAGAACTTGAAGAGGTTGACTGAATGGCTTCAAGTGATACAACGCCTCTTGGATGAAAAGCGAATCTTTGTCCACGACAATGTCGAGTTGTTCATTCAGCTCGAGGACGCAGGATGCGCATACTACTTCATCGATCATCACGCTCGAACTGAGTTCTGGCTCGATGCCGTCGATACGGAAACGCTAGGCTTGCCTCAAGTCGCCTCGGAGGGGCACTTGAGTGAGTCCTAAAATATCTGTGTCTTTTGATTCCCCCCATAACTAAACGGTCAATTATCTTAGAATTGGCTCTTACGGAACATTATTGGGCTCATGTTGAATTCTTCCCTTCACACTTCCCGGGCTTGCCCACTAGTGTCTTTGACGAGTTGACCTCTGTCCTCGCCCATGCGAAACTCGGTACGCTCTATCCGCGTTTCAGAAGTTCGTGTAGTTGGTTTCTTACCAGTTACTGCGATCAGATCGTTTGACATCCAACCTATCTACGTTCCCGTACTCATCTGATGAGTGCTCTAACTACATCAAATTACTCAAGGCCACCAGAGGTGAGGTTCATTGGCATGCCCTAAACAACTGAACAACCCTGTTGACCACCGCTCGACCATCAGGCAATGTAGACCCTACGACAACATGCATGGTTGCACGCCTCTGGATGTTAATTTGTCAGTCAACTCACCAACCCTACAACTAGGCTACGTCATGCTGACCAGGAGGTTTACCCTTTTCCAGCGAGTCATAGGTTCACGACCCATTACGGACAGGAAAGTGCCCGTCTTTCCCGAACGCAACCCATCTTGGCACTGCCCACGTACACCGATAACGATACCAAGTCAAAATTAATGCAATACACCTCCCTCGGGCTCTCCGAGATCTACAAAAACAAATTTGAAGAAATATTTATCGATGATGTCGTTTACATCGACGAGTGGAATAAGTTTATCAAGTCATCTATGAAGGATTGGAAACTTGCTGCTCAAATCGTACGTTTTTTTCGATTCCTGTCTTTCGGGTTCGATGAGCGCTGACATGCATCTTTTCTCGGTCCGAACAGTCAACTACATTGCTTTTCGCGCATGCAATTCACTGTATTACTCCATGTGTACCATCACTCGGACTCGTATCCGGCTTCATGCTCTTCGCAAGTGTATTATCAGCGATCCTTCTTACCGTCCAACATAGACATCTCAAATCCACAACCGCTAATGTCGCAGTAAGTCCCCCCAACGTATCACCCCCTTCATCAAGTTTCTCACCATCAATCTTTCCTTCCAGGCTGACTACCTCCTGGCTATCCGCTCTGAGACACACGGATTTCAATTACCTGGATATATTTTTGCTTTACCCATGGTCCTAACCATCTTTGGAGGCGCCGCTTTCGTCACACATGGACTCGCTTTGTTGGCCTTACACATCCATCTCGGACTTGCCGTTGGCTTCTCTTTGTTTACGATCCTGTTTACTCTGGCTATACGGAGGGCGCTGTCTCCCAGAGCCAGCCCTCGTGATACCCCTTCTTCTGATTCCCCCGAGAAATGCGACGTTTAGATTAGATTTGTACATTAATGATGATTGGAATTGTATAGTACGCTTGACATTTATACCCCGAACGTCCATACATCAGGTCGAAGCCTTCAAGATCCTATCCGAGTACTTCTCCAGTAGTGTCGTCTTGGTGAGAAGCCGCTTGAAGTTCGGACTCGATGACAACCACATTTGAACGAGTCAACCAACGAGGGGCCAATACGTTACTAGAACTAGATCGGCATAGTACTCAAGTAAAATCGAGAGCACTATGAACTTATACATACATATACTCTACATAATCGGCCGCGGAATATCCTGCCAGACAAGGTTTATGATACAAGACTAGAATCACTTCGATTCGAAGGTGTCCGTGAAGTATACGAAAGCGGTGGCGGGTGTAATTGTTGTTGTTGCTCTTTTGCTATGCGACTCTCCAACGCATGCGCTTGCCGTACGTACGCATATCGTTGAAAATGGTTTAATGCTTGCAGAAAGATGACGCCAACCTATATATAGATAGTAGCGGTATTGATGTGAGTATGAATAACAGGGTACGGTGACCGAGAGAAGAGGATTGAGAGATGTGGAAAGGGAAGCGGAAGGAGACGAACGAGGCGATGAATGAATGGGTATCATGGAAAAACCACGCACAGGATAAGATCGCAGTTCGTTGAATATCTCCACGGTCAATTCCCTTATGGTCTCTTGTTGATGAAACAGACCGAAACTCATGTGGAGTAGGCCGCCGACGTGCGGAGCAAGGTACGCCAGTAGCTAAAAACGATATCCGGCGCAGTCGCATAAGAAGGGGAGAAATAGCCAAGGGCGCTGTCAGTTAGCACAGCAAACTCTCGGCTCCAAGAAGTAAGGAGAGCAGAGTCAACCAACCTCAAGAACCTGATCATAGCTCCGAACATTATCGACGATCGCTCGCATGATCAGCTCCGCTTCCACATCTGACATGTTCTTAGTCTGGCGAAGTCGGAAAAGCTGGTGTAGAACATCAAAGCTCTTTATAGCGTTAGATGCCTGCAACTTGGCGAAGTCCTAAACCAGACGAAATGAAAGATGGGCATGAATAAAGTTATAGTTCCTCGGGGCATGTGTGCTTACAGCTTTATAGTTCTCATACGTGTTCGTACTCCTCCACGCTTCGATGCGGTATGCGTTCGCAGTTAACTCCCTCATCGCCGAGGCATCATCGCTAAACACCATCCCACTTCCCAAGTGTGGACGCGGTCCCTCAACAAAGGGCACAGTAGGATAGCCTATGTGAGTTTTCCCAAGCGTCTCTTCTTCGTGGCGTGATGCCAGCCTGACAAAACGCGTCACATACTCGGCAAAGCGCATACGTACAACACCCTCGCCGAAATGATATTCGATAGCCGAACGAATCTACAAAACGAGACAAAACGAGCACACGTTCAGAGCGTCAACCAAATAGACATTCTGAAGGGATGGGCGTGATGGGAGGAAACTCACATCTTCGATAAAGATGTTATCAGCGTTTTCGCCTTTTGACGTGAAATCCGATTTCGACGAAAGGTCTTTCGCATCCTTGGTCATGGATAGCCTCGCGGGGTCCTCATCGGGGAGCGAAGCGACTTCCGCTTTAATCGTACCACTTCGCGCAATTAAAGGTGCAGCCCCAAAGGAAGGCGCGGTGGTGACAGGCCATCTAGCGTGAATGTCTTTATGAACGAGTACTTGCCCAGAAGCTACATCAAACAGCACATCCCAAGTACCAGAAGACTTGAAGATTAGATTCGTTACGCCAGCGATATACCCCGGTCTAAACAGGCATAATGAGGTCAGTTAAAATGACGCGACGAGGATAGCAGCCGAACTATGGGTTGACTGACATTGATTCCCATTCATCTTTATTTCTCAGGTTAGCGTATGGAAAGGCTCGCTCGATGAAGCCCCGTAAGACCACGCCACATCCTGAACCGATAGCACACGCTGATAAAACCAAACTAGACACCTGACCAGCAGGGCGGCCATGTCCCATGAAGATGATTCGCTTGCCAGTTACGAGCGCATTAAACAGCAATATGATGGGATGCGTTTGTGGGCCGCTCGAGTGCAGATGTGGGTGAAGAGGACCAGTGACCAGTTGGTGAGATGAAAACATCTTGATTAGGGGTATCAACGAATACTAGAAGTGCGAGATGAGTTCTGAAAACGTTTCAGACCATGAATCCAAGTCACGTACATCACCAACTTCCTCGGGGAAAGTTGATAAGGGTAGCTTGATAGGGAGTTTGTGGCCCTTATAAGCGATGGTGGTGTTGAAGAAATGGGTATCCATGGTAAAGGCAGAAGGTGCACTGATGGTCAGTTTGCTACCTAGTCCATTGGATGAGGAGGAGGACGAAGCAGAAGCATCTGTTGAGCGACGCCCGCGACCAGATACAAGGGTTGAACTGTCCGTCGATACAGATACTCTACTGCCAGAGTCGATACCAGTCGCGAAGGTATCAAGCCCACTTTCGTCGCCAACCCAAACCGCACTACCACCCAGTGAGAACGAAGAGTCCGATGGCGACTCTTGTGGTGGTGGCTGCGGTGCCGGTGGATGGTTATGGAGGCTACTCGAGTTGCTACTTGTCGTCCCAGCACGATCTCGTTTTGTTTGAGAAGAAGCTTGAGAATCTCGGTCTTTGCCACGCAATAAAATGCCCTCGTCGAAACTGGACATGGATCCACCAGAGTTTGTGGGTTTGTGGTTGGTTTTGTAGGGACCAGGGGTTGGCTCGCGTATCGTGGAAGAGAACTTTTCAATGAAGATATCTTTCCGTTCAGAGGATCGCATAATCATCTTTTCGTGTCTGTTCAGGTGCGGCATTCCAGATAAATCCATGGAATTGATGGAATCAAAGAGTCGGGTAAGGCAGTCTTGAGACGGGTTGGCGAAATAGTCATCGAGGGCTAAGAGGAGAATAGGCTACAGCAGATGAGAATATTTCACAGGAAGAGCGTGTCGTTTACCTTGAATATTTGAATGTAAGGGTGTCGCGTGCAGATAGCCATGGCCTTGACTTCAGCCCCTCTTAGAGATCGCTCAGTTCGTCGTCACCACAAACGCCATCGAGTTCCTTACCTGCGCGCAGCCTTGTCATGCTTCGTCCGTACAAGGTTAAGGACATAAAGTAGATCTGGCCTTTCGTGAGGCTCATTGTCAAGACCTGGCTCGTTCACTTCTGGTGTCTCCAGTGCCAGCACTGGCGCGATGGTATTGAAGGATGTCTGATTGAGAAAAAATATAGTCCAGTCCTCCAATTGTTTCTCTGCGCCATCAGGCAGCATAGACGTCGCTAGAAGACTGATGCATGTATTAGACATAATGCCTCTTGCGAGTTGCTGGATCGTCGAACCTCTCATCTGTACCCAGTGGTTGAGGGAACTGATAAGTGAGCTGAGCACCTTGGTCGATGTCGAATTCAGCGAGGAGAATGAAGGAGCAGTGATTGGCGTTGGCCATTTCGCGTGAGTGTCGTTGGGCACGTTCAAGGCAAAGGCATAACTTTGGCTTGGTCGCAGGCGTCGCTTGACCAAGTCCCAATTGGTATGGCGATCGTCGCATTTCCCACGTAAAGCGCGCATCAGGCGCGCAACCCACACCAGCGGTCAGGACTTGGCAATTTTCTTGCAATTTTCAGGAGGCATCTTTCTAGTCAGAAATGGCGACTGCATCCAGGAAGCTCGAAGCTGTAGAAAAATCAAACGCTAGTGCTCAAGAGGAGGCATTTTCGGAATGTAAAATGCAAGCCAAGTTGTGCAAGTAATTCCCAAGTGATTCCCCGGTCGAAACTCGCCATTTCAGAATCCCATACGTCGCACTGGGTTAAGATTTACATGGAACCCCAGTTGCCAGTAATCGGTCCTTGAAGCTTGAGGCTTTTGAAGCGAGCTAGTGGAGGCACTAATCGACAAGACATGAGCGGAGGCAACGCGAAAGGCAGGTCGATTTGATTCCGCTGACCCTGCGCCACCTTCCATTCGAAATGTTCGAGAGACGCTACGCAAAGGGTCCACAATGCAAACAATATAACTGAGACCTCCCCTGCCGCCGGTTTCTCGATACCCCCCTTCCTCTTTGCTTCTCGCCGCCATGGTCTCGAATCAACTAGTACTAGGTATGTGCCCTCCTCACTGTCCTCGTCCAATTGATCATTGACCATTTCCCCTCATTACAGGCACTCTTTTGGTCGGCATATTTTGTGGGGTTTTCCAGCGTGTTCCGCCCGGCTGGTTTCCTCATGTTTTTTTTTTCATCCAGTCAACACCTATTTGTACGGGCTGGTAACGTACCAGTTTGCGGCATATCATGTCTCGAGTAGGTGTTCATCCAGTGATGAGCCTCATTGGAGCTTATGTACGTTTCCAGAGTTCAATGATCCGCTTTGGATCAGGTTTGCCACCTCCAATTGCGATGTGCAAATACCTTCGTTGATCAACTGAAACATAGGGTTTTCGTCGGGATCCTGTTCGCTCTAGACACATTCCACACTGCTGCGTACGTTCATCATATCGGGTTCACGTCTACTTCTCGATGACCTTGGAGATTAGGGTTATATACATGGCTTGGGAGTACTGGTATGGTGTCGATATTCTGTGGAGTCACTCCCCTGCCATTCCGAGCTAATATTGCTTATAGTGTCACCAACTACAATAATCCAGATATCCTGACTGGTGAGCTTGCACTGGCACTTGCCTTCTTCCCAAAACTCACGCTCAGATCGAACTCAGTCGCGCTCTGGCCCTACACCTTCACACCCATCGGTACGGCCATGGCGGCTGTAATCACACATATCTTCTTGGGATACAGGTGAGCCATCCGTTCCAATATCTCTATAGGCTGATGCTGAGCCACCTAGAATATATCGCCTGACCGAGCGACTGTGGATATTTGTTATTGTTCTTTTCGTCGCTGCCGCCACATTCGCCCTTGGTGTAGCTTGTGGGACCAAGGCTTGGATGATACGGACGTGAGTTCATCCTCTTCAAATGTTGGTTCACCACCAAGTCTTTACAATCTCTTCCAGGCTTGCTGATCTCCCTGTTCTGAATGGTCTTGTCATCACCTGGCTGGTCATGCAGGTGGCCATCGACGCCTTCATCACAAGTACGTTTTCCCTCTCCTTCGACTGAACCGCGTACTGATCCCTACAACCTAGTCACACTTGTGTTCGTTCTATGGAGCGCCAAAACCAACTTCCGTGCCACCGACACCGTCATCAACCGTTTAATCCGCGGTGCCATCCAAACTGGCCTTTTCGCCTCGATTTTCTCATTGGGCGATATGCTTGCGTTTTCGCTCGCTCCTGAAACCAATTTTTATGGCATGTTCGCCATCCCCCTTGGACGAATCTATACAAACGTAAGTGTTTGCTTTCGTGTGGGGCTGGAACAATGGATTGACGGCGGGCAACAGACTCTGATGGACACCCTCCTCATGCGCGAAGGGCTACGCGGAATTCTTTCGAAATCGGCTGACGGCTCCCTCGTACGTCTTCCCTTTTTCCTTTTTCTTTTTCACCTTCGTGCGAACTCGCGCTCACCCCTCCCGATTTTCAAGGAACCCAGCAGCTCAATATGGGGTACAAACCATTCACAAGCGGGCAACTTCAGTCGCATAAGCTTCAACAAATCGCACCTACGGACACACGGCGCCGTCGATGTCACAGGGTCTCAATTCGATGCATCTCCTGCTGTTGTAACCACGGACGCCTACAGGGACAACGACGGGGATAGTAAATACCAGGCTCCGACGGAAGCAGATTCTCAAGATCGTCATGGGGATATAAAGGTTGTGCCAGCCTGAAGAAAAACCCTGGAACCTTGACAGAAGATCTCTTGATGATGCCATTTTTCTCGAACATTTGGATGGGTCGAGCCAATGGCGTCCCTTGCCCTTATTCTCCTTTACTACCCTTGCCCTCCCTTGCCGTCACCGCTTTTAGCTTCTAGGTCGAAAAAAATTGAACATGTGTTCCCCGTCCAAGGACGCATCCGAGCCACGACCAACAACCCCTTCTTCGCCATGAACTAGCCGACATCCAATCATCTTGTTGCGCTTCACCGACGTCCAATTATTCACGCTCATTTTATACACCCGACGATTTCTTGCCATGTTTTCTTGATGTATATATAGTATACCTTGCAAATATTCGGACCTGTGCATATGACTCTGTTACACGTTGTTACTCTTGTTTCGAGTCCCGCTCTCGCCCCCTCTCTCGTTATCGTCTTCGCTTTCTTTGCTACCCTACGATATTATTTAAACACTGGGCATCTCAAAAACAATGTATTCCATAACTATCCATTGAACGCGAAAAATTGCTTGAAAGAGTCGAGATCTTGAGATTATATTCAGTGCTAAATACTAGAAAGGTTCGCGGCCCACTACCCTACCAAAAGAAACTCAATACACTCCCCCGACTAGCCTTATTGAGTGAACTCGTTCCTCCTAACAACATCCCCATCCCTTCCTGAATTGCCACACTAACGGGTCGCATAGGCGTGGAATCGTATACATGAGGACAAGGTTGCGGCAATGGGTTATACGTTGATCCAAGCAATCGAGGGTTCTCTAGATCACGTTCGTACATCGATGGCTTGCGTGGAGACGCGCCACCCTCAGAGTAATCTGGCTCATCAAAGGCCTGGCGAGCGGAGCGCAAACGTGATAGAACTTGCTCGTAGAAGTGTATTTCCCCGTCGAGATGTTCCTTTGTAATGGTACTGAAATCCTCGATTTTCTGCGTGTGGTAGGTTTCCATTTCGGCCATGGTGGTGTTGAGGACGGTCTCGCATCTTGAAGCGACGTCTTCGTTCTCCTGCAGAACAAAATAGTTTAGTCAGATAATAATCTAGATGATGTATGAAGGAAAGGGAAATGCGAACCAAACCAGCGTGGGTAGCTTCTTTGAAGCGCGACAACGTTGAACGATGCGTTGTTATAACGCTCTGGAAGAAGGATGAGACCGATGGTGATTAAGGGCGTATGGAACGGCCACAAACTTCGTAGAGCGACGACGGATGGGCTACACCCTTAAGGGATTCATGTGTAGCTAACTGGGTTCGTCGAGCCTAAGAGATATGTCAATCCAAGCTCACAACGGAGATGAGGGTCGATGCGTGGTACATGGTCGTCATACAGATCTGCTATGTTCTGCAGCGTATCGCTGGTCTTTTGCATAGCTTTCGTGAGCTTAAGACAATCTACACAACTCGCGTTAAGTGTATTGGTATGGGCCGAGGGAAGGGAGTACCTTCACAGTCCTCCCTCCAGCACCAAGCTCCGTCCTCATTGAGGAGGCCGTGGGTTTTGGGGTCAAAGTCGTTGTCTTCCTCCGTTATACCGGGTGTCGGTACACTTGCCAGAGGCTTAGATGTGATCAGCGACAAAAGGGAGTAAGATAGAAGTCTTTCGGACTTCGACATTTCTAAAAGGTGAACTGTGTTCAGAATCATTTCGGAGGTGGTGATAAATCCCATACCAACACGAGCTTCACGAACCCGTCCGAAAACACTCCGTAAGGTCTGAACACCCTGACCGATAGCTTTGGTGTGGGCATCAAAACGTTCGACGGTTTCGGAAGTATCATCGATGTCAAGGTTAAAGGCAGGATGGAAGACACGCGCGTAGAAGGAAGGTCCAGCAGGCGGCAATGAAAGGTGCTGAGGAACTAGCCTCTTCCACTCCTACAAGGACAGAGATAGGTAAAACATGGCAGAGCGGGTGTGAAGATCTTACAAGGTCACTCTCACAGCCCAAGAAGAAGGTAACAACCTCAGCATAGCGAGCAACTGGGTGTCGGACGACGCGACCTATATATCGCTCCAGATCGCCTCGGCGAGCTTCTACGAAAGCTTCGCTGAATCTCCCGGCGTACTGCTTATCAGGCAAAGGTGGCAGGGCTATACCAGGGAGCCTGCGAGTTAGAGCGGTATGCAGGATGACGAAATGTGAAAATCGGCGGTAGACCGTTACACGAGTAACTGGTGTATCGGGGAATTCTTGAAAGAGAGAAGTGACACTATACACCGTGTAGGCCCCTGTCAGAGTAGACGATCGTTTCGACGGGGAGTGGACTAAGACGTTGAAAGGTGGCAATTTCGGTCTCCAGGTTGGACCGGCATCTACAAAATGTTGATCTGCTTCTCCCCCTCCAATTTGGCTGAGTCGGTTGTTATCATCGATGAAAGATGAAGTGCTCTCTTCTTTGGAATGGTGGCTTGAAGAGGGTACGGGTACGGCGACGTCAGAGCCTTTGAGAACCCATTCCTCCGCACCGCTGGTCACGAAGCTAGAGAACCTGTTCAGGCTCTTTCCCCCAAGCAGACTTTGTCGAAAACTGGGGAATGCATTCCGTAAATATTCCCCCGTCGTTTGTGGTACGAGTTTTGAGATGGTCGGAGAGTTACGAGGAGTGATAGAGTCCGTCGATTCTGTCGATGCAGTCCTGCGAGCCGCATCTGGGACGTGCACAAAATCTGCCGTAAACTAGACATCATGGGGCGCGTCACACTTACCCAATGATGGCGCATACGCACTGTGTAATACGTTCTGGGTAGCAAACCAACTTCGTTGTCAGAATTCTTCACCAAACTCCAGCCATCGGGCAGATCTTCCTTGAGAACATGGATATCATCGCCAGCGACGACGCTGAGCTCTTTGAACTCGGGTTTCCCTTCAAAGTCATACAAAGCTCGAGCTGGTCGCGTTGGGTAGTCCCCTATTTCTTGATTTGTTGCGTCGGAGTCGAGCTCATCGTCGGAAAGAGATCCTTCTCGCTCAAGATGTTCAGTCCAGGCCGCCGACGTGTTCAAGCCAGCATCAAATTCTGATTGCGGTCGCGCGAAGTAGCTGCTCCCCGGGGACGATATCTTGCTGGCTCGAGGAAGAGTGGCCATAATTTAAGGTTGCGTAGTGGAAATGCCCTTGTGGCCAAATCCGTCTGATGGTTGTTGACATGTCTCTGTAACAGCTCAGTTCCAGGCTTGTCTCTTCCCTCCAATGTCATGTCCCACAAATTTCCTGTCACTGAGGATTCGGACGAGTAAGTCCTTGGATTCTGAATGCGTGTTGACCAGGATTCATTTATTAACTTTAAATAGTAGTGCACTCGAAGCTCAGAAGGCTCTGAATGCTGTATTCGAACGGGCTCCTACTCGACGCTTTCGCAAGGAACGGGAACGGGCTCTCTCGCATACACCCAAGGCAGCATTGCTTTCGCTGCTTATAACGAAGGAGTATGCGTCTAGACAGACACGCCAGCTACTGGACGCTACGCTCTCCCAACTTTCGGAGTCGACGCGCCGGCTGACGCTTGCCGAGTCGTCTGACACCCCCAAGACGAGATACACGTCCGACCTCTCTCCCCAGCTCTCGGAGAAAGTCCTAAGGAGTCTCAGTGATGCCCAGGAAGCAGCAGCGAAAGCCCAGAGCAACGTCAACGCATACAAACTACAGTTGGAGGAAGCTCAGAAGGAAATCTTCCGTGCTCAAGAGGTTTTGCGGGATGTGGAACGTCAGAGAGACGAAGCAGAGAGAAAGGCTGCAGAAGCCAGGGAGGTTGCCCGACAGATGAGAGAGGAGCAATTGTTCATCGTCGCCAGGGAGGAGGGCAGACGGAGTGGTTTTGAGGACGGGTTCGAACATGGGAAACAGGTCGCCAAAGCTCATCGTGAACGGCGACGAGCCATCGAAGCAGAACATCGACGATCTAGACGACGAATGATAGAGGACGTGAAGCCTGAGCCCCCGCCAACGGCTCATGCGACGCCCGCGAGTGAAGCCCCCATTCCAGTGCCACCACCGATCAGCCAGCTTGAAGAACCTCCCGCCCCTCCACCACCTCCACCACCTGTCATCCCTGATCGACCGTCGTCTGCTGCATCCCGAAGCACACGTTCGTCTCTGCGTCGCAGACCTGCGTTTGAGCCGATTCCAGAGCAAAGTCCTGACGTTTTCTTGTCTCACTCGCCTAGGCGTGATTCGGCAGAGTTGGTGACTTTCCCAACACAGCCATCAGTGACCTCGTCTCAGCTTGGACCTGAAGCTACACCAACACCTGCAGCTAGACCCGCCTCGCAAGAATTTCCTATGCCTGAACCCATTGTCATGCCCCAGCCCATGCCTCGTGAACGCCCTCGATCTGTGTCATCCTCTAACTCAATCCCTCCTCCTGGCATTATCCTCGATCCGCGACCTAGTTCTGTTGCCAGTAGTACCCCTCGTGCTCGCCCAGCGTCAGTGGCCAGTATGGGCACTCCAGTCGCACCCCCACCAGGCGTGATTAGCAATATTCCCAGTCGCCCAGCTTCTGTATCTGACGTATCGTCCGTAATGCCTTACCTTCGTATGCCCGAACCCCCGCCCTCGGTTTCCAGGAGCTCGAGCGGTTCTTCTAGGCGGACGTCTAGTCTACATTCCAGCTCCTACGGTGCTGCACCACCCCCTGTCGTTGTAGAGCCTACCCCTCCTCAACCAAGGCGAAGTAGCCTGCGACACAGCTCCTCTGATCATTCAAGCTCATACGGTGTTGCGCCTCCGCCAATGGTAGCTTCTGACTCGGATCCTGTTCCCCGACAACCTAGTCGTGGCAGTCTAGGAACTCGTTCTTCAAGTCACTCGTCTGGCTATGGTACTGCACCGCCGCCACCTCCAATGGTCTCATCCGACGCTGGTCATCAGAGGTCTTACAGTTCACCTTATCCCAACAATTTTGGCACTGCTCCGCCTCCACCCCCGCCCGTGGACCCAATCCCTAGGCAACCCAGTCGTGGAAGCGCTGGTTCGCGATCTAGCTTGTATCGCTCGATGATCTATTCGAATGCACCACCTGCACCCACACAGCGTGACAATATCCCCCATCGTACTCGCACGTCTAGTCTCTCGAGCACTGGCTCTGTCCCAGGGCCATACTCGCGACCGCGTTCTAGTTCAGACGCTGAACCTCCCACACCGTCATCGACTGCTACTTCTCAACTCGAGTTGATGAACTTCCCTAACCCTATGGAATACATGAACAACGGCCGTCGAGATCGCCGGGATAGTCTTCGAGATAGAGATAGAGAGCGTTATATCACTCAGCTTTCTGCGATACCTGAACATCTTACGGGTAGCTCGCAAGCCAGTCGAAGTCCGATGAATCAGTTCATACCGCCGATGCCGTCTAGTCCTCATTCGGTCTTCGATCCTTCACTGCAGCCACCCCCTACGTCCGCGCAATCGTGGTCGTCTATCACTACTGTTCCGACACCGTCATCAATTAGTACATGGCTTCCGCCCCTAGGTGAGAGAGAGCCAGCTTGGAGTCATGTAAGAGGGTCTTCTACCCCTCCAGGCGGTCCCGTAAGCATTCCTTGCTTTATGCATGACTATATAATCAGCACGCTCATTTACCTTTCATCTTTCAGGCACCAGAAATTGTGGTTACACCCGAGCAAGAAGATGTACGATTTGTTCCTCCTCCTGCTCTACACCTCGAACACGACAATTTCCTTGGCCCGTCCTCGGCTAGGCGTGGGCTGTATGCCTCTTCAAATTATGATTCGTCCAACTCCTTGGATAGTCGACGGCTCTCTACTGGAAGTACTGGTTCTGTCGGGATTACGATTGAACCTCCTGTGAGTACTGTTGTTTGATGGTGGTGGTGGTTTCAGTCACTGACACCAATTGCCTCGTAGTCACGCCCATCTTCTGTGACTGGCGGTAGCAGACCGTCTTCTGCTGCCGGACATGGGTACCTCAGCCCCAATTCTGCCAGCATGCCGTTGCCACCTCCGAGTAACCCTCAGCCTGCACCAGTTATTCCTACTGGGTTCGGTGGAGGTGGTGGAGGTGACAACGGGGGTCTTCCTTGGAATTTCGTGCCTATGGCGGTGACACCATCCCAGCAAAACGCACCGTTGGATCCTTCCGGAGGGAGTGGTCGACCATATAGTCCGTATGCGCCTCCAATGCCTTCGTCTTCAGAGGCTCCCGTGATTCCTTCCATGGGAGGTGGCGGTGGCAAATCTAAATCGAAAAAGAAGCAGAAACAGAAACAGAAAGCGCAAAGCCGGGAAACGTATGCTGCTGCTCCGACGCCGCCAGGATTCTCGTATCCTGCACCGCTTGGAGTTGGGGCGGCTACACCTGGCTCTGGGTCGTATTTGAGAGGACTGCCGAAGCAGAAGCAGAGACGTCGGGACGAGGATGATAGTGATTCAGGAAGTGTGAGCACAGATGGGAGTGAGAGTGACGAGGTTGGGATCACAATCATTCCGCCGCCGGAGACGAGACCAGTACATGTCGGTGGAAAAGGTCGGAGAGTCGCTTTTTCATGAACGCTTAGTCTGGTTGTTATCGTTTTTTTTTGAATAACTGTGTTTTGTTTTGATATCGATATGTAGTCTGATTGTTGTTGTTCGTAGTCAGTAAATATGTTCTTACTGTAGCTCCCGGCTCTTTGCAATAAACCGTCGTTGATTTTGTTTTCCGATAGGCCGATAGCCCCACAAACTTCCAAGGGTTGCTTCCCAGCAGCATAGGAGTTGGCCCCTGAAGCCTTGAGGCCCCCTTCTTCCTGGCCGAGCTGCAGCTCGGCGTCCATGGATTCATACCACACAAGCCCCGCTTACAATAATTTAGCAGGCGCCAACTATCGGTCACCCAGAAAGACGTTGGAAGGACGTCCGCGACATTTTGGCAGAGGGCGCCTACTACTTTGGGTCCCAGCCTAAGCAAACGGGTGGTTTTGGTCATACGTCTGCGCATTGAACATGCCAACAATGCAGTAAATCCACATTAGATGTGCAAATTTCAGGTATATACTCTGCGTGGTATTTGTGGGAACAAACCTCCACGCCCGTCACGGTGGGCATGATAGCAGACCATAGAGAACCGTAGACAAAAATCCCAATTGACTGGAAAGTTAGCCATGGCTTTCGTAGTGGACAACGTTCAACGCTTTTACGAGCCCCAGTAAAGGCTCTTCATCCATTGAGCAGAAGCAATGAGGGGTAGTCTTAATCGTAAGCTTCTCAATTTCCGCCGACAGATCCTTGCGAGCCTTGAGAATCTCTTCAAATCTCGTATATTCATCGCTGGGTCGAAAAACCTTGATTGCTTCCTGGCCCTCCTCAAGAGTGATCCGCTTGAGGAATGGTAGGGAGAATACCGGCGGATCGTTTATGTCGCTTAGCGCCCCTAATCTGGGAGTATCGGAGAGGAAAGTAACCAGGTGTTGGTGCTTTCGTGTGTGAAGCTCCTCAACGTTGGGTGGTAGGGAAAGTAAAAAGTTCCGAAGGTCAATTTCTGAATCATCGCCGCGTCTGAATATATGGCGTCGATCGCTAGAAAGACTGAGGGTAGTAGGGATGTCGTCGGGGAGGAGGGCGAAGAGGGCGCCGCTCACGGAGTAGTCAAAATGCTTTGAGATGGATATCCTGAAAGTGGGAGTAGCATCCTCCGCTTTGTCCACATGCGACCACACGCTCATGTAGCTTTCAAACTTGGAGGGAAAGTTGTGAGTTATGTCCACTCTAACATGGGGCGACTCGATATGAGGTATCATCTTGTCGAGAGTCGCACGGAGAGGTAATAAAATCTCTGAGTTGGTAACGACATTGATGGTCAAGTTAAAGAATCGAAGGGATGGAAGAGAAAGGTGATCAAGTACCCAAAGAGTGGGTGTCAAGTTTGCGGGTCTCAACTGTAGGGTGAATAGAGAAGGCATTTCCACAACAGTATCTTCAAGGTGGTTAGGTGATGGAACGATCGCTCCATCCAGTTCCAAGTGCCTTAGGCGCTGGAGGCGACTGAGGAAAGGAAGCAGTTTTTGGTGATATTCCTCGGGGAGAACCAAGTACGTGTAGTACAATTTGAGTGTGCGAAGCTGAGAAAGAAAGGGAGAGTCGAGGTCGAAGAGGACGTTCCGCAGTGAAAGGTACCGAAGAGGAGGGACATCCGGATCGGCTGAAAGAAATGTCATTTTCGACGCTTGGTGCCGGTCGTCGTCCACTGTCAATGACACCTGCTTTAACATGGGTGCTTTGAGCTGGGTGAGGCCCTCTACGGCTTCTGGAGGGCAGTTCCATATTTCAAGCCTCCAGACCCGAGTTGAATGGGTGAGAAGGTATTTAATTGTATCTTCACTGTGTCGACTCGTGTTCAAGTCGGTGGCAATGTACAAGGAGAGTGATCTAGAGCGTTCAACGTAGAGTTGTGCGAGCTCCCTGCGCATACTCGTGTACACGATACACCAAATTTGTGGGTTGGTGATGGCTATATCTCGCCAGCGTTTGCAAACATGCGTGATGACAAGGCGGCCGTGGCGCAGATTAGTCTTCTTGAGGCTACCCCTTGAAAGACCCTGTGAGAGAGCGACGACCTTGAATATACTGGCCAAGATTTCCGTAGGTAGTCTGGAGACGGTGCTGTGTTGATTGCGATAGTGCCGAAGTTTGTGGAGTTCGTCTTCGAGGGACTCGATTCTTCGGTCCACTTCTTCGACAGTAGGCGAAGCGTCCAAGAAACTAGCGAGGGTAATCATATCCCGTGTTTGCTATGTGTTTTTGACTTGGTGGTGTTGAAAGAACGAAGCAACGCGTCGGCGCTTCGGGTGCAATAAGGAGCTTGCAAAGTTATTTTGGTCATACGTCCACGAAATCTTGAACATACATTGTGTAGATACCAAGCCGGTAAATACTCAATAACTACTATGCACATTTTCAGGTATATACTCTACGTGGTACTTATGGTGACAAGAATAAGACAAACTTCTGGTACGCGCGTGGTCGCAATGATGAAATGTGGACCATAGCTGACAAGTCCAATCAACTGGCACTTTAGCCACGGCTTTCGTAGTGGACAACGTTCAACGTTTTGACAAACTCCAGTAAAGGCTCACCATACATTGACCAGAAGAAAGCAGGGTTACTCTTGATCGTAAGCGTCTCGATTCCCGCGGACAAAGCCTTGCGAGCCTTGAGAATCTCTTCAAATCTCGTGTATTCGTCGCTGAGTCGAAAGGCCTGGTTCGTTCCCTTGTCTTCCTCGAGTAAAATCCGCTTGAGGGAGGGTAAGGAGAAAACTGGGGTATCATTTAGGTTTCTGAGGTCCCTTAACCTGGGTGTATCGGAGAGGAAGGCAACAAGATGGAGGTGATTTCGCGTGCGAAGGGCTACGACGCTGGGCGGCAGAGAGCGTAAGAATCGCCGGAGGGGGATCGCCGAGTCCCCGCGTATGAACATATTGGGGTGCTTACTGGAAAGACCGAGGGAGATGGGGATGCTGTCCGGGAGGAGGGAAAAGAGTGTGTGGCTTGTAGAGTAGTCAGGATGACTTGAGATTACTACTTTGATAGGCGCGTCCCCCTTCGACCTTTTGTCTACATGCGGCCAGATATTCAAGGAGCTGAGAAACTCTGAACCACTATGAGTTACATCGATTCGAATGTAAGGCGACTTGATCTGAGGTATCATCTTGGCAAGGGTGGCACGGAGAGGCAATAGAGTCTCCGCATTGCTCACGACTTCAACGGTCAAAACGAGCGATCGAAGGGAGGGAGATGATATGTGGTTCAGTACCCCAAGAGTGGATGGTTCAGAAATGGTCAACCGCAGAGTGAGTAAAGAAGGCATGTCAATGACAGTGCGGCCAAGACTTTTGGTTGATCCAACCATCGCTCTGGTTAATGTGAGGTGCTTCAAATACTTGAGGGGCTCCAAGGCAGAAATCATCTCTTGAGGAGATGTCTTGAAGTTGGAATGGGGGTCGATTATTTTGAGGGTCTTTAATCCAAGGAGAGCAGGGGAGCGGAGATCGAGGGGAACATTTCGCAAAGAAATGCATTGAAGGGGTGGACCACTCCGTTCAACTGACAGGAAGGTCACTTTCGACGTTGGAATTCGGGAGTGGTCCATCAAAAAAGACGCCTCCTTCAGGATGGGTGCTTTCAACTGAGAAAGGCGGTCTATTAACCACGAGCGACAATGCCATAATTCAAGCCTCCAAATCCGAGCTGAATGAGTGAGGAGGTATCGAACCGTACTCTCATTGTGGGGGATTTGAGTTGAAAGCTCAGCAACGTGCAAGGGGAGTGAGCACGAGCGTTCAACGTATAATTGAGCAAGCTCCTTGCGCACACTAGTGTACACAATGGTCCAAAGTCGTGGGGTGGTGACCGCGATGTTTCGCCAGATTTTACACACATGTGTTATGACAAGACAGTCACGAAGTGGATTGAATGTATGAAGGCCATGCCTTGGAACGCCCTCTGAGAGAACGAGGATCTCGAATATGTTTGCCCATATTTCCGTTGGTAGTCTGGAGATGGTGCTGTGCTGAGCATTGCGGTAGTACTGAAGTTTCCGGATTTCGTCCTTGAGAGACTCGATCCTGCGGTCCACTTCTTCAACCGGAGGCAGAGCTTCGAAGAAAATAGCGAGGGGTGTCATGTTCACCTTCAACTTGGTAGTAAGGTGAACTAAGCGCTTCTTCGGGTTTGAACGGTCCAGGCCTCAGGCCTCAGGGGCCAGCCCCTATGCTGCTGGGACGCTGTCGCGGTTCGCCCCCTTCCTTGTCCTACATCTAAAGCTTCGAATTCACTCTAAATCCATGCCTATTGACCAAGATAACGATGTTCTGCCTCTGGAATCACAGTCTTTACCACCCTACACCCCTGAATGGCTTCTAACTCGGGTTGCACCTCAAATAGGACACACTACCCTTCATCGATGGTCAGTCGATCTCTCGGTTAAAATCCTGAAGGGCGAAGATGTCGTATGTATAACGCCAGTTGTACCTGGAAAGTCTTCACTTCTTCACATCCCCTTGACCGCGAGGAAAACGGTAAAGGAGCGCGTTCACCGAAGCGCCGACACGTAAGTTCTCCCGACACCAGCAAGTCGAGGATCGATCAGCACCAAACGCGGGATATGACCACCGTTGCTAGTCTCCTGGACACTTCGCCTACTGTCGAGGAAGTGGACCGAAGAATCGCGTCCCTCGAAGACAAACGAGTCCACAAACTTCGGCACTATCGCAATCAACACAGTACCATCTCCAGACTACCTCCGGAGATCTTGGCCACTATATTCACTTTCGTTGCTCTCTCAGAGGGAGCTCCAAGGAAAAGCCTCAAGGAAGCTAATTTGCGCCATGGCCGCCTTATCATTACACATGTTTGCCAACACTGGCATCTGGTGTATCGTGTACACGAATATGCCCAGGCTCGCACGACTCTTTGTGGAAGGTCACGTTCCTTATACGTTGCCACCGAATTGAACACAAATCGACACAGCGAAGATACAATCGATTACCTTCTCACCCATTCAACTCGGATCTGGAGGTTTGAAATATGGAACTGCCCTCTATGGCACTTTCAGGATATCCATCTCAAAGCATTTTGACTACTCCGCGAGCGGCGCCCTCTTCGCCCTCCTTCCCGACCACATCCCTACTTCCCTCAGTCTTTCCAGCGATCGACACAATATATTCAGACGCGATGATCCAGTGATTTACCTTCGGGACTTTCTACTTTCCCTACCCCCCAACGTTGAGGAGCTTCATACGCAAATGCACCAACATCTGGTGACCTGCCTCTCCGATATTCCCAGGTTAGAGGACATGAGCCGCATGAGCAATCCACCAATATTCTCCCTACCTTCTCTCAAGCGGATTGTACTCGAGAAAGGAGCAAAGCAATCAAAGTCTTTCGCCCCAGCTATGAATATACGAGATTTGAAGAGATTCTGAAGGCTCGCAAGGCTCTGTCGGCGGAAATTGAGATACTCACAATTAAGACTACCCCTCATCACTTCTGCTCAATGGATGAAGAGCCTTTACTGGAACTCGTAAAAGTGCTGGAGGTTGTCCACTATGAGGACTGCGACTAAAGCACTTAGCCTCACTCAAGGCCACATCGACGGGAATTGAGACGTTGACCATCAAGAGCAACAGGTATCGCTCCCCACGAGTTGATTTTGTAGAAAACTTGCTCCAGAACGTCAGATAAGTGAAGGTTGTACACTACCACGAGTAGTCTCCTCCGCCTTTATATATTGACCGCATCTGAATCATTTGTGTCTGAAACATGTAGTAGTTTCATTGCTTAGCAGCCATTCCACCAAAATCACCACCAATCTGAAATAGATACAAGCCTACTCTCCGCGCGATCTTCTCCGTGACTTCTTTCATGGTTGTGATTGACATGGATAGTTGCAAGACTCCCCTCCCAATTTCCAAGCATGATCTCCAATCTCTCCACCGTGCTGAGGTAGGAGAGGAAGCGCAGGTACTGTATGAGCGGAGATTGGCAATATGCGCCTCAATGCACAGTGAAATGTACTTGTTTTTAGCGGAAACACGGTAACTTTGGACCGGGTGCCTCATATAATCCAAGTATAAGATATGCATACATGAAGGAGCGAGAATATAAGCCATTGTTTAGGTATACTCCCAGCCGCGTTTAATCGTCATTTTCTATCTCTAACGTTTGAACATGCCCCCGTAGACACTCTGCTTCTCGAGTCGGAAGACTACTGCTATGACAAGTGATGCTGAGTGTTTCGATTCCAGTCGACATGGATTTGCGAGCTTCGAGGATCCTCTCAAATTGCTTGAATGTTTCGCCATTGCTGGAAATTACATATGGTACTGTCTCCTTCAGCAGGATCTTCTTGAGTGAAGGCAACGAAAACGCGGGGAGAGTGCCTTGGTCATTGGCATCCGTCAACTTGGGAGTATCAGACAGAAAAAGACACAGGTCACGAAAGTCGCTGGCTTGGAGTTCTTCAACATGGGATAGAGAACGTAAGAATTGTTGAAGGTTATTCCGTTCACTGGAGTATGCATCCATTCTGTATCGAAGACCGAGGAAGAGGCTGAGAACAGGAGGGGGGCGATTCGAATAAAGAGAGAATAAGGTGAGGCTTGCTGAGAAGTCAGGATGGCGAGTAATGTCCATCTCATACGGGGCACGATTGCCGTCGTCATGCCCATTCGGCCAGATACACATGGAGCTGGTAAACATTGGGTAGTTGGCGATTACATTTACTCTTGAGTAACATGATGGCATCGGAGGGATTTGGCTATAAAAAGCCTCGAGGACGGGTGCCAGCGCGGCTATGCTGACCACCTCTGCAATGCACAGGACGATCGATTGGATGGAGGGAAGAGAGAGGTTATCAAGCATCTGGCGAGGAGGTGGGCTTAAGACGCTCAAACGAAGTGTATGGAGACAGGGTAGCTCTACGACGATGTTGTCGAGGCGGCCAGACCCAGACGATTCGTCAATAATCATGTCTAGTTCTAGATGCTCGAGATGTGAAAAGTTCTTGAGCGCAAGGAGCATCTCGCGAAGGGGGACGTTTGAGGAGTGTGACGCTGTGCGGTAGCACAACTTGAGCGTCCGTAGCTGAGACAAAAACGGGGAAGTTAAATCGAGGGACCAATTCGTCAAAGAGATGTGGCGAAGGGGAGGGATGTTCTCAGAGCTCATTGGAAGAAATGACACCGTTCGAAACGGTAACGCCTGACTTTCAATGTTATCCAGACACATTTCTTTGAGGAGCGGCGTGTCCAGCAGTGTCAGCATATCCACCCAAGAGGGGTCACTTCTTCGCAACTCGAGCCTCCAGAGCCGTGTAGAATGCTCTCCTAGGAGATACTTCACAGTCTCCGTATTGTGGTTCCCTGTAATAAACGTGGCAAGATAAAGTGGCAGCCCTCTTGAACGTTCAACACAGAGTTTCGCAAACGCCTTGTTCATGTAGGTATACACCAAAGTCCATAATCGCGGCGAATCGATTGCGATCTTTCGCCAGAGATGGCATACCTGCGTGACCGACAGCCAGTAACGATGCGGCGTCTTGGGAAGGTTCCAATGCGAGGTCTTGGGGATAGCAAATGCCATCTCCTCGAATATTCTAGATATGATTTCCGGTGGAAGCCGCGAAACGAGAGAGTGTCGGGCATTGCGATAGCGCTGCAATACCCGTATGTCTTCTTGAAGAGATTTGATTTTTTGGTCCACTTCTGCAAGGGTCGGTGAGTTATCCAAGAATTCCGCGGGAGATATCATGATGGAGGTACGAGGAGAAGGACGATTGGAATTGAGGCATCAACTTAACTGGTACTTGAGTCAAGATCTTGGCAGACAATGACGCCACCAGGTTACTGCTTGTCCATGGGCAAGATGGCCGAGCGGTCTATGGCGTGTGACTCAAGCGTTCAGCTTGCCTGCCTTGTGCGGGTTTCTCATCTCCGAATGGAGGCGGGGGTTCGAATCCCCCTCTTGTCAACACTTTTTCCTCTCATGTGTTCTCCGCTATCTGAACTGGACTTTGGGCGAACCAACTTTCGCGCACCTGCGATTCCAACTTAATTGATTATCCATTCCAATAACCTAGTGTCACTACTTACTACTAAATACGTTCTGAATACACAAAAATAAGGACAGACTAATACAAAGGTTGATATGACGGAGTATACGAGGGAGGCAGATTAAAGCTTTTATATCCTAGGGCGGAGTAGGCGTGCTACTGAAAGGTATAATGCGTGGTTGATAGAGAGCGAAAACGGATATGCGGCGTATAAAGGGGTCGTACGAATGGGACGGCGGAGAGGGAGGCGCGTGGAACGTCGTAAGGGATCAAGGAGAAGGTTTAAAGAGGGAAGGGGAGGATCACCATGGGTAAGGGTTGTCGCTCTTAATGGTCGATGTCATCTCCTTATTGGGAGAGGCTACAACTCCAGGTGTAGGAGACGTCGAGGGAGACTCATCGGGTGAAGACACTTTCCAAGAAATGCTCTTCTGTGGGGTCTACAAGTAAGTATTCAGTGAAAGGGAAAGCCAAATAAGCGAGAAAGGCTTACGGTGCTCAGTGATGAATCCGATGAAGACAGACCTCCAACGCGTCCGCCGTCTTTGACGTCAACATCAACATCGACATCAACGTCGACGTTGAGACGATGACCGCTATGAAGGCCATTGAATCGTCTCCGCTCACCACTGCTGTTCAAGCTGGGGATGTGCACAGAGAGGCGAGCGGGTTCGTCTTCCTTGACACGCTCACGAGCATTAAGCATTGCAATGAAGGAGTTGATGTACACTGTAGATTCCGTGAGCTCATCGCAAGAAAGTGAGTGGAGAATGGGGAAACATACACTTCGTAAGGAAAGACTCGATTCCCATGAAGATCAGAGTATCAGGTGCGGCGACATACTGTAACACCTTCAATATCGAAACTGTTGAAGTATTGACAAACAGGCACTCACCGAAATCAAAGCCCCCATCGACGTAGCACTGGTCAACATTCCAGAGCCCAGAACAAACTGCATCATCATCGCGATGCGAGAGTTGACACGATTCTGAAGACCCCGGGATTTACGGAGGTAATAGACCATGGCGAATGAAATGACGAAATCGACGAAGGTGGCTGTGGCCAAGGACGCGATGATCGCCCACTGCACGAGTTGTGAGTAAGTGACATGGTCAAGAGACGGATGCGAGGGGACGCACTCCGATGCCTGTGTGGTCGGCGATGTTCGTCAATGTGTAGACCTGTTGAGCGAGCACCATCCCAATTCCTAGATAAAAGGCCATTGAGCACGACCGTTATTATTGAGAGTAAGAACTTACCGAATGCACCGGCGACCGTGGCCATTACTACGTAGGCGATGATGGGATTATGATAGGCCCCAACTGGTAGCGAGCATATTCAATTTCAAAGTTGTGAAAGACTATGAGGAAGGACTCACGTAACCATACACGATATGTATACAAGCTGGATAAGCCATGTATCAGTCAGAAGAGAGGAAAGTGTAGAGAAGGGGGGTGACGCACCCTTGAACCAAGAGAATGATGATAACATTGATTACAATCTGTAGCTTCATCGACCAAACGACGACTACCAGTTTCTTGGGGTCGGCGAAGCCATGTATACAGTAATAGTACACCCCGTGGGCCAGAAGGATAAGATGGAAAGTGTCGAGCATCCATAGCCCGGGGACCTGTGGATTTCGTTGAGAAGAAGGTCGATGGCTGAAGCTAGTTTATGACGCACAGCGATCTTATGAACAAGAGAATCCCGCTTGAAGAACCATTGCCAGTACGAATATGACTGCAAGCTCGTAAACCCATATAATCTGCGATGTTGAGATGAATACAAGTCAAGATATCACGGCAAGTGAGCGAACATACACAGAAGCAAAAATACACCCAATCAACAACGACCCCAACATATTATCCAAAGTCTGGTGTTCCGAAAACAGCGACATGTCTGCTGATTACCCGCTGGGTCGATACTGAGGAATGGAGTTGGTTGTTTCGCCTCAGAAAGGCTGTGGTCGCGAGGCGGGAGGCGGGTGGGGAGGGAGGAGGAAGAGGACAAGAATCACCAGTATTCGGGAAAGTGTGGAAACATATACGAATCCATGCGGACACACCCAGACCGAATTTTCACGGAGTAACGTTCTAGTTGAGGCACGGCGTCAGAATGATCGACGGTAAGTTATCAACAGAATATGAAACGCACCAACTTGACATCTGAGTCTCCCCTGACCATGCGGAAAGGTTCAGGGCAGCCAAGCGCTGAGAGGCGCTAAAGCTACGCCGCCTCCGATTATTGTCCTGAAACCCTAAAACTTGCCTAAAACACCCAAAGATGGAAGGAGATCGGTAACGTCGATGAAAATGTCAATGTCATGTTGCCATGCTGCCATGTCGGTAACCGACGCAGATGAGGTCTGAGGTGAGTGGTCATCGCAAACGGCTTGAACAATGGGGTTAGCACCCGGGATTGACGCGTATAAGAATGCGGGTTTGGGGGAGCCCTTCCAATGATGATTTTTGCGTTTTTCTTCCTGCGTTACATCGTTGTTCATCACCGTCAGCCAGAGCGCACAAGGACCTTCATTCCGAGGGCCCCTCCTCCACGTGAACGACAATGAATACGGTCGCCGGTGGCAGTCTGTGGCTGTTTGACGGTGACAGAATCTCTGAAATTTTGACACCTTCATCAAATTGCATCTTGGAGAGTAGTAAGCACTCACTCAGTTGGTCTACAATCGCCTCCAAGTCCCTTTTCGCATCATTTCTTGGTTATGAATCAGACTCGCGGTTGCTTGGTTCCCCTTGATCAGTCTGCGAGTCGGTGGTATTTCGGAACCAGGCAGAGGAATAGTCAGCCGTGATATGATAAGGATGGGCATTCGTGGCGAGGCCGAGGGGCTGACGGACTTAAGATCCTAATACTTGCGTGGAAGAAGGCTGGAGCGAGCGGTGGCGATGCTGTTCCAGCAATTGTCCTACAATAGTTCATTTTTCCCTATGTACCGAGTTTTGCATGTCGGCGACGTTCACGGTGAGTTCCTTTCTGCTGTGTCTTTTGGCATATTCTTAGTCTTCTTACAGTATGCGTCACGTTGATATCCGTATTGCAAAGTCAAAAGAATGTTATTCGTATACCGAGTCGCCTCCCTCTTATGATGATCTGTGCTGCCTCCCCAAGTTGACATTCAAAAATTGCACAATTGCTTTGAACGAAACAAGGCCTCGTTACCGCACACTCCCCGCGCTTTACGAATGCACATAGGCCATCGTATCCCCAGAGCCATGCATAACCCGGTCCCTGAAAAATGGAATGCGAACGCTTCATAACGGCATCCTCAGGGCGTTTATGCCATCTGTGTGCAGTCGTCGTAAATTCCATGCGGTCACCACGTCGACAGGTATCATTCCCTCCTTATTTGGTCGTTTCTGCATCTCTGACCGTTGATTATAAGCTATTCGTTACCCCTTCAAGTACCCGAGAGCATCATTCTCATCCCCTCCCTTGCTCAACACTGGACTGCCAACACTTGAGAGGCGTCACCAATAGACCTTGCCCACACAGCATGCCAACCGTTCCAAATGACTCGGTCCACCAGCTGGCAGTGGCTAGACTGGCCGGACCCGAACATTTTTATGTACGCGTGCTCGTTGCACCTAGGAGCGCTATTCGCACCTCCATACATCTTGAGGCTAAGTACTTTCAACGCCCCGAACGGCGCTAGTGGCTCGCGAACGCTTCATCGCACCTACCACCCATGATATCTTTCAACGTATCAGCATGAAACGGATATGTAACCGAAAGACTCAGTCGCTCAGCTGCATAAAAGCAAACAAATGCTTCGTTTCGTTTTCAAGCACCGTTTGGACACTCAAGTCACACGAGCATCTCAAGTACGAGCTTTCCCACTTTCCTGCCTTTTAATCGCCATATATGTGATTGTTATCTCATCTACTCAATAGGGATCAACATGTACATGTACATCGCCAACATCTTCGTCGTCGCCATGGTCATTATCGGCGCTGTTGCCTCCCCCAACCCAGACCCCCAACCTGTCGATGATGAGTCAGGTTCGTCGTTCACTCCTCTTACACGCCGGCACGGACCCGGCTCATATTTTCGCGGCCCTTCTAGACATCCCTCGTGCAGCACTCTGCTCCCTGGTTGGAGGGTGTTGATCAGTTTGAACGGTGCGATTTACTCGCAGGCCGTGTGAGGGGGTAGTTTGTCGATGTCCACGCGATCTGTGTTCGCTAGCCTCCATGACATAAATGAGAACTGACTCTTGGCTGAGAATCGCGCGACGTGGGATAACTACTGCCATCAGTCAAGTGGGAAAGGATCCAAATGTCATTATGCAAAATATGCGACAGACAGATCAAGGGGTAGGAGAAGAAGATAAAGAGAACACGGCTGGACCAGAATCTACGGTATCGGTGCACCAATTGCAAGGGCTCCCGTTATTATACCTTCCAAGACTGGCCCCTCCGTGGCAGACATATGTAAGCCTCCTGGTGACGCCGACATCCCCTACGATCCTCATTGCCCCTCAGCTTAGACCAGCGATTTCAACCATCTCAGATGGAAGTCTACTGATAGGCCTGCGTGGACAAGGAGAATCGACAGAAATGCGAGTCCCAGATCGACGAACACATCCTTGTGTTGATCCGGAAACGAACAATCCAATCAGCGCAGGTGGTTCAGGAGACAGACACGCACCAAGGCAAGTAACCAGCAATGGAATAATAGCGGGAAGAAAGTTTGAAAGCGGCTGAACCAGAATCTACAGTATGGGTGCACCAATTGCGAGGGCTGCCCTTAATATACCTTCCAAGACTGGCTCCTCCGTTTCAGACATACGTAGGCCTCCTGGTAACACCGACGTCCCCAGCGATTCTCCTTGCCCATCGGCTTATACCAGCGATTCCAACCATCCCAGCCGCCGAAGCTCAAGGGATGAAGTCTACTGGTAGGCCTGTGTGGACAAGGAGAACTGGCGGGACCGCGGGTTCCAGATCGACGAACATGTCTGCTTGTTAGTCTGAAAACGAAATATCAGCATAGGGGGAAGAGAGGAAGCCGCGCACCGTGTTTGGTACGCGGCCTTTGAGTTGACCGCTGACTTGAATGCTAGGAGGGAATACATCGACACTTAGGTGACTGTCTACGTGGAGAGGGAGATGGCTTACTTGGAACTGATGTTGAAGATGTGGATGGTGAAAGAAAGGCGAGGATACACTCGCATTTATAGAATTTGAGGCGGGAAACCAAGAACCAACATGGCCAGTCGATCAACAAGTTGGGGGTTACTGGCACCGCCACAAGACGCGTCGCGACGCGTCTCATCAGTGCAAGTCTCCCGTGGTCGCGTCAAGTCCACGAAGCAGGTTGGCTCAAGGTTTTCCTCTAAGAAATGGTGTCGCTATGGAGCAAGACGAGAAAAACAGCACAGGAGAGTGCGAGGCGGGAACCTCAGTGCGAGTTCTGTGGATCACGGTTCCCTGCACTAGTAGCAACTAGCAAGTAGATGCAATTCAGGTGCCCAGTTCCTACACGTGCTTTCATCGACAGCATAGCTGTGCACAAACTTCCATAGTGCGAGGAGTGTGAATCGTATGAGTCAGAGCTGAACATGGCGGAAAACCGGAAGGGGTATGCCGTTGTTGGCCAGTCAACTCACTGGAAGTCCAGGGATGAGCGAAACTCAATACATGATGAGTGTTCTGCTCACATATTGTATGACATCGTGCCCCAATGCTTTTCCCAAAAGTTGCCCAAAAGACAAGGAATAGATTAGGAATAGAAATCTTCAAGCGTCGGGCGCCAATAATAGCGCTCGAGCCTGGCTCTCTTCTGTACTACCACCACTTCCGTCGGGCTGGTAACCAGCCTGCCGCTCGGTAGACCATGGCAAAGGTCGGTTCCCCTTCCTTGTAGTAGAAGCATAGTATTCACTCGTCTCCATAGGCGTGCCTAATGCTTCCCGGACGCGATTTCCCACTTCTACAAGGGTCCGAATAGAGTTCTAGCGAGCCTGCTAAAATTCGTGCCGTCTCACTCGAATTCTGCTCGCTTGCGTGCTACTTCTGGACTGGACTAAGCATAAAATGACATATATAGCATGCCTTGCTCACTTTCGGGTTCGGTCTGCCCGCTGTCCTTCTGCCTTCTGCGGCCTGCCATACCTCCAGGTCCGTACCTTCAATTTCATGGAAAAGTGTTGTTGAGATTTAAATACGCCTCCAACAGTCAGAGCTACACATGCATCGCGTTTCTTTTCTCCTCACCACAAGCTTATTCTTGTTCAACGGATATCTGACCTTCGCTACCCCGATTGATTCAACGACAGGCACTATAGCCCCGTATATAGACAGAGTACCTCGAATATTTGGCTATCCTCCTCGCGAGATAGGCGCAACTGGTGAGTACGCTCATCATCGAACTGTCCCACTCTGATTATTGAGCTGAGCCACCACAGGAACATGAGCACTAAAACACTCTTCTCTGCGCAATGGTTTCTGCAGTCCGCAAAGCCGCTGTTTGCTTTTTTGCTCTCCGATGGAGTTGTATTGGTTATCTACTTGAGCAGATACAATCGTATCGATGGCATCTAGATCGACCAGTTATTCTTGCACCCACATAACAAGCGCCAGAGTTAAACTTCTTCCCTCTCCCAACCCAGTCGCCACTCGGTCACCATTGGGTAAGCACCAGCAGTATGACTATCCTTTCCGATTTCTTGGATGCTTCTCCAACGATCGACGAAGTGGATCAAAGAATCCAGTCCCTCCAAGAAGAAATACGGAAACTTCGGTACTATCGCAACAATCACCTTACGATTGTCTCGAGGTTGCCTATGGAGACGTTGGCCAACATATTCACGATACTGGCCCTCTCAGAGTTTTCTCCGCCCCAAGAGTATCTGCGGAAGATACTGAAGCCGCATCATCTTTGGTTCTCGATCACGCATGTTTGCAAACTTTGGCGAGACATCGCTATCGCCAACCAACGCATGTGGTCCATTGTGTACACCAGCATGCGCAAGGAACTCACGCGACTCTTCGTTGAGCGCTCGGGATCACTGCCCCTGTATGTTTCTACCCACTCGGGGTCAAGCATAGACAGACACAACGATGCTACGGTTAAATACCTTCTCGCCAATTCAGCTCGCATCTGGAGGCTCGAACTATGGCATTGTCACCCGCGATTGGTGGATGACCTCTCCAATCTAAACGTGCCCATCTTGAAAGAGATGTCATTGACAGTCGATGACACCCGACACCCAATGTCGACAGTATCATTCCAACCGGTCGTTCTGGAAGTCCTTCCCCTTCGGTACCTTTCTATACGAAATACACTCCTCGATCTTGACTCGCCGTTCATTCATCAACTCCGGACGCTCAAATTAAACTATACCACTTCGTCCGGGCCCAATAAATCTCCTCGGGAGATACTCACTATCCTAGGCCGCCTCAAGCACCTAAAGCACCTGGAATTGAGTGGAGTTATCGTCGGATCAGCCAACGATCTAGGAGATACTATTGTGGACATGCCTGATGTGCACACTCTGGAGCTTACAGTCAACGATCCAGTCACTCTCGGGATACTCAACCACCTTTCCCTTCCCTCCATGCGATCGCTTCTGCTGTCGATTGAGGTCGTGACCAACACAGAGGCGTTATCGCCCGTCCTTGCGACTTTTCACGGGATGCTTCCACAATCTACATCACCTCGTGCTCAAGTTGATATAAATGTCAAGTCTTCCAAGTTCGATAGCTCCTTGAGCATTTGGCTGGGGGAGGAGGAGGAAGAGGAACCCCCGTTCCAGATAACGATCTCAGAGCACGCAGATTATTCAGTCAGTCTCGCCCTTTTCACCCACCTCCCCGATCATATCATTCCCGTCCTCGGTCTGTTCACTAAGTCCTCAAGACACCTTTCGGGCAGGGATGCAAATGCTGCTCTTCGGCAGTTCCTCCTTTCCCTCCCGAGTGTCGAGGAACTACACACACATAACTTCCAGGATATGGTCACCATCTTGTCCAGTACACCCACGTCGCAGGATGGAGATGGTCAGGGCGCCCTCCCAACGTTTTCCTTGCCTCACCTCAAGCGGATCATGATCGAGGATAATTCTAAGTACATGTCCCACATCGGAGGCAGCCAGCCTCTCAAGGATCTTGAACGTCAACTCGAGGCTCGCAAGCTCATTTCTGCCGGAATAGAAACATTCACCGTCAAGTGTCATCTCAAAGGTGACCATAACTTCTCTGTAGAGGATGGGAAACCTTTCCTAAAGTACGTTGATAGAGTGGAGGTCCGTCACTTTGATTGAGACTCCCGCCCTCCAAATTGTAAAATTAGTCCATCACTGTATCACTGTATCACTGTACCGTTTTTCTATTCACGCTTGCCAGTTGAGCAGGGCGAGGACTTGGAGCGTGTCCAATCACCGAGACGCCCGTGCTAATCGAGCCTAGGCATGACCACCATCTCTCCCCTTCCTTTGTATCCATCGCTTCGAGCGAGGCAGGCGTTGCCCCCATCAGCACTCGCGAACCTAAACAAATCCATTGCGACTACTCTCACCCACGTCCTAGGCTTGCCACCAAATAAGAGGGATGCACCATCAATCCATCGTTTCATCGAGACGTACGCATCGGATGCAGCATCTCAAGAGCTCCAGTCCCTGATATGGGATACCCCATCTACGAATTCAAAGAAGAGTCTGTCTTTGGATGAGAAGACCATCCATGGGAGTGTGCTGTTATTGGCGGAAAAGATGGTTTCTGGTGCGGTCTCTGGCTCTGGTTCTGGTCCGGGCTTAGGTCTGCAAACGCTGGTCGACCTTTCGGTGGTTTATTCGAAGAAATATAGCTCGAGGATGAAGACGATTTTTTCTGGTGCAATAAAGACGTCCCCGTCGATCATTGCCAATGTTGACCAGGAGTTGGTACCGGCGTTGACTCAACTTCTCTTCCCAGACGCAACCGGTACTTCTGCCCAAGACGGCAACGCATCGCAAGGAATCTACGATGTTAGGAAAGTAGCGTATATTATCAAATCCATTATATACGCTTCCCCGACTGAAGTGATTCGCTGCTTCGGGCATAGCAAGACTTTTGTGTTGGCTCTTGCCCGGACGTACGATCGTGGTCTATCGGATGTCGCTCGAACGTATGGAGGTGTTCAAAGCATCAGCTCCCAACTAAACCAGACGAGTGCTCAGCCTCGAGATTTGGATGACTGGGAACGCCTATGGCTCGAAACGAAGGTTGACTTGCTGGATGTGTTCCATCGCATCATGGTCGTGTTCATCGACGACATCACCAACGCGAAAGGAATGTCCCTCGCCATCGAATCAAAATGCGTTTTCGACATTATCTTTTCATTAATTGAATTGACACCACCCCCAACCTCCGCTATCTCTTCGTCGCCAGTTCCTTTTCTCAGCAATTCATTACTTGACGATTATGATGGCAATTACGACTTGTCTCGAACTCTTGGAGCTGCTCTTCGTCGTGCGCAAGAGAGGGATGTCCGATTGGATATCTTGGAGTCTTCGTTGAAGACGGTGGAAAGTCATCGTAATGCAGGTGCCCTGAAGTTACTCCTCAGGTCGTCAGGCATCACTCATCTTCAACCGTCACGTATCGCTACACCTCAGCCGCAGCCGCAGCCAACCAACGTCAACAAAGGGAAAGGCAAAGCCCCTCCTCAAGCCCCTCCAGATCCAATCCTAATGTCAAAGGTCTCTCAGATACAAGACATGTTGCCACACCTTTCCGAAACGTATATTCAAGCTCTCCTTCTTGGTCCGTACTCTGGAGACGCTGAACGTACTATCGACGCGCTTTTGAGTGGATTCGCACCTTCAGAAGAAGAAATAATGGAGTCTTCCGATGTACCGCCCATTCCAAATCCCCCAGCCTTTGATATTGGTACACGCGCGAATGTCTTCGATGATGAGGAGCTTGACATGAATCTACTGAGGAAGGGTAAACAAGCGTATGTTTCTTTCTCTCTGTCCTCTTGAGTTTTCTTTGTCGTTCTCAACCCTGCCGCTTCCTACAGAGAAACCGATGTCTTGAATGACCGTAGTGCTATGGACGATCAGATGAAGGCTGATATCCTTCGGCGCGTCGAGGCACTTGCATTAGAAGATGAAGAGGAGGAAGATGATTCGCTGCCAAATAAAGGCATGACTCTCGCGTATGAAGAGGAGTTGGAAGATCTCGATACGGTTCGTGTGGGCATGGATGGGGAAGCGGAATCAGATACATACGACGATGACGGCGGTGAAGAAGGCGCGGGGGCGCCTTCTACTCGGCCCACAAATCCTGAAACTATCTTAGAGTTGGCGTATATCAAGGACCCGAAGCTGTTTGAGAGGGATTCAGCCACGAGGAGAAGCAAGGAGAGAGCTAACCTCAAGGCGCAAACGGGTGAGCTCCATCCTTCCAGGTACAAATAAACCAAATGATGACCCAATGCATTTCTAGGTTGGGACGACAATCAAATTGAGGGCTGGAGAATTATGTTGGAACGAAATGTAAGTTCCCGTCCTCCCTATCTTAACGGCGGTTGATTACAATGATTCCCCCGTTCTTTTCAGCCTAAGAAAGATAGAATTCTCATGAAACACGAATTCTCCGGGAACAGAGCGGAACCCGTCGTTCCGGGGCCTCCTCAAGGTCAGGCCTCTGGCTCTGGTGGTGATCAAGGAGGCCATAGAGGAGGTGGGAGAGGTGGGAGAGGTAGAGGCGGGAGAGGAGGAAGAGGTGGAAGAGGTGGTGGGGGAGGAGAGTCCGGAGACCGTGCGTGGAAGGACAAGCATAAGGCTAGCCATGCCAACCACAACCGGAAGCGAGGCCATGATAAGAAGATGGCTCGAGGAGGAGGCCCCTCTTGATCTCGACTTTGCGGCATGTCAGTGACCTCTATCAGTCATTTGCCAGTAAATAGTAGATACTACCTCAACAAGAACGTAGCGCCATGAATTACCTTGACCAAGCTTGACCACGCTGTTTCGTAGTCGTCATGGCTGGAGGCACTGGAAACGAGGCTGATCAACCCCTGGCGAGATTATGTCACGCAAAGATTTCAAGCTCAATTAGTGCCATCAGCCTTTGTGGTACCGCCGTCACACCAGCTTTCTTTGAACCACCCCCCACATTACACCTCCACCATGATCTCTCCCGCAGAATTCCTGAAAGGCTCACCAACCCTTAAAGAAGTGAAGCAAAAGATAAAATCTCTTCGAGAAGACATACGGGTATTGCAGCGCTACCGCAATGCGCGACACACCCTCGTTTCAAGACTACCGCCAGAAATACTCTCCAAAATATTCGAGGAGATGGTCTTTGCTATTCCTAGGGTATTGCCTGGGGGCACTCCAAAGAAGCCACATCGCTACTGGCTGCCGGTGACTCAGGTCTGTCATCTCTGGCGAAAGATTGCAATCGATTCGCCACGATTATGGACTTTGGTCTATACCTATACGAATAAGGCTTTCGCGAAACTCTGCGTTGAGCGTTCTAAAGGTCTCCCGCTATATCTCGCAACCTATACTGCAGGGACTCACAATGAGAAGACGATCGAGTACCTCCTGGGAGAACATGCCGCTCGGCTCTGGAGGCTGGAGCTGTGGAGTTGTCATTCATCTTGTGTGGATATGCTTGTCTTTTTAAATGCGCCCATCCTCAAAGAACTGACATTGACCGTCTGGCACAGTCAAGGCATGCTGCCTCGCAAGGTTTCGTTTCGACCATCTGGTCCCGGGGATATCCCTCCGCTTCGTTACATCTCTCTAACGGACTGCTCCCTCGATCTCGGCTCCTCTTTTCTGTCCCAGCTGCGGACACTCAAGATGTGTCACCGCGTAGCGTCAGACCCTTCAAATATCTCCCCTCGTGAGGTGCTCCTTGCGCTCAAGAACCTTTCTCATCTCGAGCTTTTGGAGCTGGACTCGGTCATCGATGGGGCGTCTGACGACTTCGGCCAGATTTTCGTTGAGCTGCCTCGTCTGCACACTCTTCTACTAGGCGTCACGAGACCGGCTCCTCTGGGAATGTTTGCAAAGCTATCTCTTCCTTCCATTCGATCAATCCTCCTTTCCATCGCAACGGTGACCAGTACGGCCATGTTGGTACCCGTACTTGAGGCTTTCTATAGCAAAATTCCCAATCCCCGTTCACCTCATGCTCGGGTAGACGTAGCCGCGAAGTTCCCGATGTCTACCAGCACTATGAACATCTGGCCAAGTCAGGATACAGAAGGGGACGCCCCATACAAAGTATCCATTGATAGCCATCCGGACTTCTCGACGAGTTCCGCCCTCTTCTCACTTTTCTCGCACCTCACTCCTCCTACCCTTACCCTTTCCCTCGGTCAACAATACAAACCGGATGCAGGCAGTGATGCGCGGAAAGATCTGAAAGACTTCCTGCGTTCTCTAACCTCCGTAAAAGAGATTTACGCTCAAGATTTTGACGATTTGCGTGTCCTCCTATCCGATACCCCCAAGCCAGCGGACGCCAACGCCCCACTATCAGGTGGTCCTCCCGCGTTTTCGCTGCCATCCCTCAAGAACATTTTGCTCTATGATACAGAGACGTACATGCTTTCTAACAAACGGAAAATGTTCAAAGAAGTTGTAAAGTACCTCAAGGGTCGACAGTCCCTATCGGCTGGGATCGAAACGTTCCGCATTATTTGCCGCCAGCATTGCTTGCCAATGCGAGAAGCCGAGCCGCTGCGAAAGCAAGTGGGAACACTGAAGATAGATTATGAAGCATAAATTTCGGGACGCACAGCTTCCTAGCCGGTACTTGGACTCGAACATGAATACATTCCTACGCCTCCGAAGGCCTCAGCTTCACTAGATCTAGATCGAATGTTAGAACTGATATCGAGTGCTCGCCCCGCAACTTACCGAAATTGCTGGGACTATTATCTTTGCCTCCATCCTTAGGCTCCTGCTAATCAAAATGCATATGGACCTGAGTCAACCATCCTCGAAATCGCTTTCTGCCACCTGCTTGGCTTGATGACATGATCATTGAACGTCTCCCCTCGTTGAATTTGGTTACTCAATGTCAAACACAGGCTTCTTTATTAGCCTTACCTCGTTGTGGATGCCCGTCACTAATTCCAGAACGATGTCAAGCCACGAACGTTTGGATGCCGACTAAATACAACAACCTCCGAATCGATGTTTCCAAGCTTCTCTGTCCCTAAAACTAAACCCAAGGCTAGTAATACCGAACCGAACTTCAATGTTCAAAGGTCAGCGCTTCAGCTTCAGCCTCCAGTCTTGTCATCCAGTTGCCAAAATAGAACGAGCTTCGCCGTTTTATGATGGTGTGCTTACAGGGCAGTCCTTGGATTATTCATGAGCAACCGTGAAGTTGTAAAATCGATCTCTTATATAAGTGGGACTATGCGTCTTTGGTGAGATATAGATCCAACCATTCTGCTTCCCTGAGATGACATGTTGATGTCTAATTACTTTAGCCAGGTTCCCTCTCACCAAGACAGATGAAATTGATATGTCTGCCGGGTTTCCGAAGGAAGGGGCAGGCAGATGTATAAATGGCATACCCAAGTTTCAACCGCCAGTACATCGAATTGGATCAATGCATCCTAAATCCAAACAACTCCTCGAAACTTCGCTCTTTCAACTTGACTCAACCTGTCTACCCCCGTCAGAACAAGTTCGCCTGTCATACAAACGAGCGCAAAAAATCGCCGAGCTTTATGGTCAGTCGTTTATTACACATCGTCTTGGCTTTCATCCCAACTTACGCCGCCTTCACCACGGCGCTGTCCCTTCATAGACCTCTCATCCAATGATGTTCTTTTGCCCTCGCAAAAATACTGGGATCTCTTCTCCGATCCTATAACGACTGTAGACGGCGCAACGACAACGCTACTATCAATCCATTATAACCTTTGCTGCGGGACTTTGGCGAAACATACTACTCGTCACAAAGAAATTTCAAGAACCCTTGAACGCCTGCTTTCTTTCGAAATCACGTAAGAACATGGTCACTTTATCCTTCATCTCGCACTCTGATTGTTATCCTCCCAGCGGCCAGTTCTGTCTGACAGAAATTGGACATGGACTCGATGCCATGAACATCGAGACGGAAGCCACGTTGCAGGATGATGGTTGTTTCGTCTTACACACACCCTGTGCTCGAGCAGCCAAGTATGTTGACCATCCTTCCCTATCCCATCCATCCTTATCACAGTGCCTCATAGGTTCATGCCGCCTACTTCTCCTTCGGGCTTTCCCTGTGTCGCTGTGGTCATGGCTCGTCTCATTGTCGGCGGGGAGGACTATGGTGTCCAACCATTCTTAATATGATTGAATAATGGTCAGAGAATGTCGCCTGGGATCGCCTCCAAGTAAGTTTGACCTACTCTTGGCCTTTTCCCTCCGTTGGGTGCTCAACCTGAACTCGTTTCTCAGGGTTTTGCCACCGAGGGGTGGAGGTCATTACGTTGAACACTGTATCACATCATTTTCCAATGTCCGGCTGCCCCATTACGCTCTCCTCGGCACGTTGGACAAGCCAAAGGACCTTCGATCAACTTTCTTCGCTTCAATCGACCGTGTCATAGTCGGAACCCTTTCTATGGCCGCCATATGTGTCCCTGGTCTCAAAGTCTCAGCTGGAATCGTCGCCCAATACAGCAAACGAAGACGCGTCACAGATGCCCTCACCCGCCTCCCTCGGTCGATTATATCATTCTCAACGCAGCAAATCCCGATCATCACAGCCATATCTCAGTCACTCGTTTTTGAGTCGTTCCTGAGGTCTTGTATCGCCACCTTTTCAAGCCCTGACAGCACACCAGCACTGCGTCACTGTATTGCTGCCATAGCCAAGGCTACGATCTTGCCCCGAGCTCATGATACCGTGATTGCCTTGAGCGAACGGTGTGGTGCCCAAGGTCTTTTTGATTTCAATAGACTCACTTCCATGCTCGTAAGCTTACGCGTTCCGTTGCAAGTGGACACTAATTTCTTTCTTCGCTCAGAACAATGGTCGGGGTTTATCAATTGCGGAAGGTGATATGTTGGTTGTGTCTATCCGTGCGTTCACCCATACCTATGCCATTGTTTCAACCCCGCCCTTAACAAGTTCTGTAGGCTTCGCTGTTGAGATTCTACTGGGGCGAATTGAAGTACCGCCCGCAGATCAGCCTGACTCCATTCTTGCTCGCCACGAAGATGCTTTGATGCAAGACCTTCGAAGCTTCCTATTTAACGCCTCTCACCATCGAGCCGAAGAATCTGAGAGGTTGATCTTACCCAGGTGTCAACCGCTGCTCGAAGCCATCGGATATCGCATCGCATATGAGGCCGCTTGCAAGGACCAGCTAAACAGCGACATCCTCAACACATTCTTATCAAATTGCTTCCAACAAGATGCTGCTTGGTATGCTGAAAGCGGTGGAATCTCGCTTGCGTTACAAAGAAGGCTGGAGAATGAGTCGGTCGGTCGGCTCATTCCGCAACTTGAAGACCTATTGAAGCTACTGGACGTCGAGGAAGCCGTCATGGCCCCAATAACTTCTGATGAACGATGGAATAGATTTGTGGACGGATTGGTCATTCACGATTGGGCACAAGTAGAGAGTATGGCGGGCTCACACGCCGTGTCTCACCTGTAAACTGAACGATATTCGTGGTCCTTCTTGATCGTAAAGAAAGCATCTGGTTGGTTGACACGTATGTTTCTCATGAATGTATCTAGATCCACGTATCCCGATCATGATCGAGATCAATATAGATGACGTCACACGATCACTTTCGGATACAAACTACTGAAATCTGTCTCCAAACAACTCTACGCCTGAGTTCCCCATGCCGTGATGATCTCCACCATTTGGACTGCCTGCTCGCTGGATGTTCCAACATGAACGTCTATAAACATCAAAGGCTCGGACGCTGCTTTTTCTATGAACCCTTGGCAATCCCTAACATTGAGTGTCTTCGCGATTCCGCATCCACGATTGATTCTACGGTGACACAGAGTTTGGCAAGCGTAATACTGCTGCGATTGAGTTCCATTACTCACCGGACATACTCAGGCGCGGTTCTGCTGTGAGAGATGGCCTGTCTGGTCAAACCCTGATTGAAGGTGGGCGAATTCCTTTGGAAGGAGAAGAAAGTTCCGCGAGACCAGCGTGTGATAATAATGAAGCCATCGGAGGTCCTCCTGTTTTGGGTGACAGTGCATCGATACCAACGGGGAGAGCCCATTGGGAGTCCTTGTGCACCTGCTCTCGTGTAGGCATTGTTGATATCGTCGTACTGGTTCGTGGTCGCGTAAACTTTCCACGAATACTCCCCGATATTCCACACTCCCAGACCTTCTCGGCTGTCGATACGCTGGGCCCATGCAAGGGCTTGTACTTGGCCACCGTTATACGTGACAGTTACGTCTCCCATGTCGCAACCAATTCCTAAAATATAGGGGCTTGAAATTGTTGAATGATACTCGAATAATGTGAGACCGCTTACAGTTTCAATGAGTGGTAACTTGAGAGTGTTGAGGTATAGAAATGGTGGTCTGGCCGCCCAGGTATATATACGCTATCTGACCACGATGCTCAGGGACCCCAAAGTATATATCCACCATTGAAATGGTAATGGAACCCAGTAGCTGATACTTTGCGATTGATGCGGAGCACTTCTCTATGAGAACCTCACGGGGGGTAACCGTGAATGACATCAACTCCGAAGATGCTCATCCATGTGACGAAGCTACCGCCTGCTCGTGCCTTGGTGCCTACACATTCTGACGCAGGTGAACGGAGCTTTTATTGGGGTACCCATCCAAACTTGACGGCGAAGGTAGTCGAAGAGTAATCTAGCATGCTTGGGCTAGGTGAAATGCCAATCAGCACCACGCACCCCGGCAATGCGATGAGCGAAATGGACATGGACTCCAGAATTTTCATTGAGGATACTCGGTTAGCCTAAGCATCATTCAATTAGGTCAAAGTGAGGGCTGTTCTCGCGATAGAGCGACAGATATGGGGCTCCTTGTGACTTCATTATAGTTGTGAGACTGGAGAAGCGGGCACAATACAATGGCCAAGTCACCCAGGTTCTATTTGTGCCCGCCTTCCTTCCATGCTAGAAGCACAAGAAGAGCCTCAGTAGCCACAGGAGTCATTAATATGAGCCTCACTCTGTCTTATCGAGAAGTTGAGCGGCGACCTAACAGCTTTGTAGCAAGATTGACACAGGTTCTAGAGTACGTGAACGCTACTGGTGCTACTGTGACTTCTTCCTATTACGGGAAGCTACGCGAGGGAGGCAATTCCAGTGGAGTCGTAGAACTGAGTGGGCACGGCCATAAGCACCCAGCGCTTTCCAGCGTAGTCGTACATAGGATGGATGGACCCTTGGCATCCCTCCTTCATCACCATCTTTTGAAGGGCCAGTCTAGTATCAATCATTGAGTTGTCAGTTTATTATTGTTGGGGCCATGCTTGGAGAGAGCGTACAGATCAGTGATATCTTTCTCCCGGCCGGGCATGACTGATTTACGGAAAAAGTGGAAGCGCTGCAAGATCGAGGTAGTCGTTTAACGTCCAATGACAAATCTGAAGCAAGGTGATGATACATACCGTGGCGCTACTGCTATCCTTGGGGATTACTTTGTCGAAGCCTCCGAAGGCGTCAAGCCTTTTGGATACGGTGAAATCTTCGTGGTTGTAGTTGTCGAACATGAGTGCTACTGAGTGGCCGTCTTGCAGCAATGCACCCCTTTATATAGGGAATCCCTGCTTCGCTTCCCAGGCCCCTGTCCGATTGGACAGGGTCCAGGGACGAGTTTGTCAGACCTTCTCCGTAGACTATCCCGTTCGATCGTGCTCCATTTTGCACGACCTGGGATGACCAGTATTATTGCATATTCTGGGCTACCGAGAGGGTGACTAGTAAGAAACCCCTACGACGAGCTCATGTCTCGTATCTATCGCTACATCATTGATGTGTATCCAACTCACTACTACTATAGTCCCACTAATCTTCGAGGAAGAAGTAGTTTCCACCCGCCTTCTGCTCTCTGTCCTTGACACTATTGAGTTTGTTCACGCGCGGTCTGAAGTTTGTTGGATCACGTCTGAACGTAATCTCCAAGGAGGCAAGGAAGCGGTTCATTCCTGACAATAGGGTTTGCGGTCTAGATGGAATATCATTCAGTGATGAATCGGGAGTAAGTGCAGGAAAAATACTGACGGAGTAGCCGTCGCAGCGATGGCAGGTTGTCCTTCGAAGACAATGACACGATCAGCAAGGTAGGTGGCCATGATGAAATCGTGCTCGATTACGAAGGCGGTCTTCTTGGCGTGAAGAATAAACCTAACAAGGAGATGAGACCTTCGTTCCGAGCGATGAGCTGGTCTGCAGATTTCTTACCGCTTGATGACCTTGCTTGCAATGATACGTTGCTCTGAATCCAAGAAACTGTAATAACTATGAGTTTCTGGGTCTTTGAACTATTTTGGAACGGACTTACGAACTAGGTTCATCGAGCAAGTAAACCGAGACATTGGGCTTGCCTAAATAGCTTCGAGTCAGCGAGAGGAAAAGAAGATGGACAAGAGCAGCGTACCTAAAGCAAGCACGATGGCGACTCTTTGCAATTCTCCACCAGATAGCGTCTTCACCTCTTGATCCATAATATTCTCGAGGTTCATCGGCTTGAGTACGTCCGTTTGGAATTGGGCGTGCATGAAGGCCTGTTTTATCTGCTTCAAGAGCAGCATCCGCACAGTACCAGGGAATTTAGGTGATATAGTCTGAGGTTTCAAGGAGACGGCCATGGACAATGTGTCCGCTTCCACATCGGGCTTGTCACCAGCCAGAAGGCGAACGAAAGTTGTCTTCCCGGTACCGTTCTCGCCCAGCATGACAATAATTTCGGAATCAGTGAAGGTGCCAGGCTCCACCGTGAGTTTGAAGTTCCCTAGTGTCTTCGTCATGGCCGGGTAGGAATAGTGGCGTGTCTTGTCTACGATGACTTCTTCGGCGGTTTCAACCATCTTGAAGGACAGGGATTCCTCGCGGAACCGCAAGTTTTCAGTAGGGATAAAGCCGTCCAAGAAGATGTTGATACCTGGTAGTCGACCATTAGTCAGTTAGTTTGAAGAAAGGCGAGCTGTACGTACCTTCGCGCACCGACGAAGGCATAGTCACTACGCCATACATCGAGGGCTTTCCATACAGACAGCAGATGAAGTCAGACAAATAGTCCAAAACTGAAAGATCGTGCTCCACTGCGACGACATAGCAATCGGGATTTAGTAGACTTCGAATAACCTCGGCAGCCTTCAGACGCTGCCTGATATCGAGGTAACTGGAAGGCTCGTCGAACATGTACCTATGAGAAGTGAGATTGGCATGCTTTTGTGAAGGAAGATCCGAGAGAACATACACATCAGCCCTCTGTATACATGACATGGCGATAGCAAACCGCTGCAACTCCCCACCAGATAATTGGCCGACTTCTCTATCGAGGACCTTGTTCAGCTCCAGTTCGTCGCACATTAGTTGCTTGTTATCAAGTTCCAGTTTTGAATCGAGCATTTGTGAGACGGTGAGGGACCCTTTGATGGCTTTGGGTATATGATCGACGTATTGGGGTTTGATCAGAGCCTTCAGATTGTCTTCAAGAACTTTGGTGAAGTAATTTTGGAGTTCGGAGCCACGGAAATATTTGAGGATTTCTTGCCAATCTGGAGGATCCTGTAATCATATCAAATCATGTGCGTGGAGTAGACATTGAAGAGACGAACGTCATAACGACCAAGATTTGGTTTAACCTTGCCTGCAAGGATCTTCAGTGCCGTACTCTTTCCGATACCGTTGGTGCCCACAAGACCGAGGACTTGCCCCGGTCTTGGTGTTGGCAGTCGATGAAGTTTGAAGGCATTTGCGGTGTAGCGATGTGTTACTTCTGATTCGAGATTGGTTGGTAGGTTGATGATGGCAATAGCTTCGAAAGGGCATCTAAAGGCTGCGTCAGAACGAACCCGTCAGCGGATCTTGTGGGCTCACTTCTTTACACATATACCACAGCCGATACACAGGAACTCGGATATGAACGCAATCTTATCCGATGATTTGACCTCTATACAGAGTTTCCCTGTACACATCAAAGTTAGCCTCACTTCATGAAATCGGTACGATGGGGACGAACCCATCTTCACCACTGGACACGACTAGGATACACAATCACCAAGATATCCTACACCACCGCGTTTAAACGCACCTTTTTGCATTCTTGGGCACATCGTTTTGGTTTACAGCGATTAGAGTCGACGATGGCGATACGGGTAATTTTGTCGGCCATGACGGTAGGGAGGAAATGATGACGGACGACTTGCTCGAACTTGCTCAAATTTTGGTTACAGATTATCTAATCGCAGGAAATCCGGCGCCTCTGATTGGTTGGCGTGACTTTTTAATTCATCACCACCAAAAAACAATGAAGGAGCCCTAAATCCACCCAAACTATTCCAAGGTCGATAACTTGAGGTTGGCCAGTGTACTGGTGCCTCTGATCCAACTTGGCTATGTCGACGGCAATGTATATCGAAACTCGGTAATTGATGGTGTGCAAGTTTGGCGCCGAACTCGTGCAACTTCAACCGACAACGATCATGGCCAAGAAGGGTGCAGCTGAGAAGGGAGACAAGAAAGCTTCGGACAAGAAAGCAAAGGGAGCTGGTGATTCCGAAGAGAAGTCAAAGGTCGGCTTGAGTGTATCTGTGCTTCGTCTCATCACCGATTCGGGATTGGTTTGCGCCAGGCCAAAGGAGGGTTGAAAGCCGCGACTGCTGTCAACGTTCGCCATATTCTCTGCGAGAAGCATTCGAAGGCCACCGAAGCCCTGCAAAAGATCCAGGTCTCTCTTCCATCCACTTTTGAAACCGACGATCGTCTTCTGATCCCAAATCTACACCCAGGAAGGACAATCGTTCAATAAGGTCGCCCAAGAGTACTCCGAGGATAAAGCCAAGGGTACGTACCCATGATACGATATAACAATGGAATACATCTTACAGATCACTGTTTTCAAGCTGGCGGAAGTCTTGGTTGGATGGTTCGAGGGAGCATGGTTGGGGCGTTCCAGGATGCGGCATTCGCCCTCACACCTTCAACTGTCGACAAACCTATCACCTCTCAACTTGTCAAAACAAATTTCGGTTACCATATCATCATGGTGGAAGGGCGTCGTTAGCTTTCACTCACATTTTCCTATCATCTTCAACATGTGTACATACTATAATTCCATTCAATTATCATGAAAATATACAACTAACGCCGCAGTGCTATCCGACCATGCGTACGAAATAAGTAGATGTGATTACTAGGAGGATGGACGACATCGCTCCCTTCGCGAGTTCGCCGTGCTGTAAACAGCTCACCGGGGGACATTGTATGAGGTATTGTAGGGGGGCGGGACGATCGGGTAAGGGTTTCGACCCCGAGGTAGAGGTGTATTCTGAGGAGGGAGGGGAGGGGTGGCCATATTTACAGGCACAAATTGGCCAGAGGCACGATAAATCCGACTCTCGGTTCTCTCAAGCGATGTCGACGGACCAGGGGTAGTAATCGGCAACGTTGGAGTAAATGGTGGCATAGACGGCGGCGGCTCATGCCGTAGATGGGGAAGAGGTGACCCCATGTTCGGTCCTCTTGGATCAACAAGTGGTGGACCTGGGGCACCATGTACAGGCATCATGCCACGGCTTCCAGGTGGCATAATTGGCGTAAAAGGGATAGGTGGATAGTGTGCACCCAGCGACGGGGGAGGTGTAGGGAGCGGCGGGGTCATACCAGGAGGAGCCGATCCAGATTGGAAGGGCACCCAAGGATTCGCATGAAAACTGGTTCTGCTCGACGGCGTGGAGTACGGCTCGTTGACATTGACGAAGTGCATCGGCGGGGCGCCTGGTGCAGGGGACATTACAGGAGACATGACACCGGCACCAGGCCACACAGGTTCTGAGGGACGATTTGAGCGAGGCATCGGCATCTCAGCGTAGCGCACGGAGCCAGGAGGAACAGGATGCCCGGGGTAAGGTGGTCTCCCATACATATCGGGGGTGAAAGATTGTGGGGGATGCATCATCGTCTACAAAGCAATAGTTAATTTCTATCAGATTTCCGAAAAACAGAACACGAACATGGAAATTCTAATGAGAGAGGAGACATTGAGTTAACATGCAACTCAACAAGGAAGAAACAAAGTCCATACCTTAGCCGGGTTCATGTAATCAGCGAGAAGGCCCAGTACCACCTCTGCAAAGTAAAGAAAATCAGCGAGCTGTAACCTGATGAAGGAGGGGTTAATTGTTACTTTGTTGCTCCTCGGACAGGGTTGGCAATTGAACATAAGGTGTCGCACTTTGGGATCGAGCGACGGGCGTCCCCGTAGAGGCGTGAGCATCATCCATAATTACATCGTCTGACACAATCGCTGCCGACTTGACAACCTTGCGGCTCCGCTTAGCTTTTTTTGCCGGCCGTTGCAAGTCAAGATCCTATGTCGGTGTTTCAGTATAAAGCAGATATAAACTGAGATCGATGACGCCGCGACTTACCGTAACCTCATCCTCGAGAGCGGTACTCGGAGTTGGGCCGGGTGATTGAGTAGGTGATGGGACGGGGGATGGCGCTGGGCTTGGTATGGGGGTAGGAGTTGCGGTAACAGGAACGGACGGCGCGGGCGCAAGATCATCTACGGACGAAGACGTTGCTAATGGGTTATTATTAGTTCGTCGTCGTCGCGTTCGAGTCTCTGGCTCAGGAGTAGGTGTGGATACAGGCGTGGCCTCCAGCTGCTGAACAGCTGATCTCCGCGGCTGCCTCCGAGCACCAACTGAAGAGGGCTCCGAAGGCTGAGGCGTTCCAGCGGCTGGTTTGCGTCGATGTCCTCGTCCCGTGGGTGCCGACGCTGGGGAACCATCCCTGTTCACTTCGGCATCGTGCCGGCGGATATCAGTCAACAACGCGTTTCCTTTCTGCTTGTCCGTCCTCTTTCTCCGACGTTTGTTGCCAATATACTGCATTATCACCTTGCGGAAGTCAATCTGCTTCTTCTTATGCAGATAATAGTACGAAACGCATTGTGACTGCGTCTTGTTGGGAAGGGCTTCTGCGATGATACCAAATTGCTTCGGGTTCAAGGCGAACTTCTCGCAGAAAATGTTTTTCTCTTCAAGAGTCCAATCGTCCATTCCAGTTCGGCATGCGTAATATTCGTGAGGATCAGTGACTAGATGGTTTGTGTCGTCAAAGAGGTAGTCGACCTTGGCCTGCGTTACAGATATCATCTCCGGGATAACGGCCAGATTTTTCTGAGATAGGTGGTTCGGATCAGTAGCATCGTCGTTCCCAAGACTGGCAATGATCTGTTCCATCTCCAAATCAGACCGCACCGCGTCGCCCAAATTAGCCGTGCGCCGGGTGGTTCTTCCGGTAGGTTGAACAGTTTCAGTTTCACTTGGTTTGTTTTGCTCGTCCAGGGCGGCGCAGTGAACGAGCCACTTCTCGTGAAGTTCGATGTACTCGCTGCGAAGACGCTCAACCTTTTCCAATAACGTGGCTTGCCGATCCTCAAAGCGTTTGACCAGAGAGGGCTTACACATCGCGAAGATGTCAAGCCTACTCTTCAAGGCAGCGCCTGACTGCATCTCAGCCACAAGCTCTTCCGAACTGGAAACTTCCCTCTCAGGTAGCGTAGGCCACACCCGTACGTGGTTTCCATTTATAATGGGCGCAATGATTTCTTCACGTGTCTGCCTATCATTGACCAGGCGAGTCATAACGGCATGGCGGAGGGCATCTCGCAGAGTATCGTTTTTTGACAAGGTAGGAATGTCCGCAGCGGTGGGTAGGCCATCGGCAACCGGAGAAGGAGAACCAGGTAGGTCACTTTCTGGACGCGATAATGACGAGTTCGTCACGACCTTCAGAGGTGTTGAGGGTTTGGCGGGGACGGGCGCATCAGTCGGCTTGGGGCTCTGGGCCGCTTGGTCAGCTGGAGTAGTTGGATCGGCGGTAGGCGGTTCTATGGGAGTAGCCTCAATCTTGAGGACGATCTCTGTCGCGTCAGGTATAACATCTATGTCTGCCACAACAATTAGATGTAAGCTATGCACGGATGTCAGGCCAAGTACATACCCATGGGTGAGAGGAGAGCCTGACCATGCTCTGAGGGCTCCGGTGGCGGGGCCGCAGCATCATGTGGGTCGGGCCTAGCGGCAGGAGAGGTCGGTGGTGGAGAAGGCTCTTTGAGAGGCAGGGATGGTAAACTCGGAAATTCAACGGACGATATGTCTGTCACGGTAGTCGCAGGAGTCTTCACCGCTTCCTCTGAAGGTACGAGGCTTTGACCCGAATTCTCCTTGGCAGGATGCTCAATTGTAGATGCCCTGATATCGGACTCTAGCGTGATAGCCCCCTTTTCTCTATCAGGGGCGGCGTCACACTGCATAGGAGGCATAATAGGGGAAGCAGTGAGGGGTACCGAGTCCATCGCGAGGTCACCAGACAAGTCATTTTCGGCGATTTCAGCCTTTGCATCGTTAGAAGGGCCATTTTCACTAGTATTATTGGGGTTAATCGGAGGCGCTTCATTGGCTGGGGGCTCAGATGGTCGCGATGAGGCGACGGTGAAGGCAGATGAAGAACTGGATCTTGAGCGACGTCGAGAAGATTGCCTAGAAGAGTCACGTCGACGAAAAGGGGACGGCGACCTGGAAGCTAAGGCGTGCGACCGAGTTGGAGAGACGATAGAACGAGACATTGAGGAGATGGAGCGTGACCGACTGCGACGTGGAGATTCAGTGTATCGGCTTCCAGAGTTCCTGCGCTGGTGTTGGTCCGGGTCTCGGGAGTACCTAGAGCCATCATAACGAGGCCTGTAGAGGTCAGCGCGCCCGTGGGAGAAGGAGTCCCTATCCACGGTGGGTCGATATTTATCTCCACTAAACGATTGTCGCGGTATAAAGCGATGACTATGGAAGTAGATGAGAGCCGAAAAAGCAAGCTGCGGCTGTATCTGTACTTACTCGTCGTGATTTTGCTTCCATGAGTCCGATGGTTCGAACATTCGAGCAGGAGCCATGCGGGAAGCTAGCATATCGGCATCGCGCCTAGGAGGAGCGTATTGAGATGTACTGGTCCCGATGCTACTCCTTCTATCCACTCTAGCCACTGGCTTGACTGAAGACGACCACGAGGCCGCACGGTCTCGGACAAACGCTTCGGGGGGTGGTTCATAGTGATCGGGTGCATGGTAGTAATCCCAGTCGGAGCGATACTGATTTTGCCTATAATTATTTGAAGGCTGAAATTCGTCGCGATGATACGCTGGGATTCGAGAAGAGGAAGGTCCGTCTCGAGGGTAGACAGGTAGCATGCGTCGCGAAAATGAGTCCGGTGAAGGCGACCTCGCGCGAAAGTTGGAGTATCTCTGAAACCGTTCCGTCAGAATATCGCGGTCAAAAGGTTGATTTGAACTGACATCGTAAATGACATGACCATGAGGTATTCTCGGTTCCTTGTTACCGAGGGGGAATCTGGGAGGTGCCTCGTAACCAGACATTACACTTGAGCCTGTAAATTATCCTGGGGGTATAGCAAAAGCGCAGTATTATAGAACCAGGGCCTGTGGGTATAGCAAGTCCTGGGAGCAAGAAGTAATGAAGATGGAGGAAGAGAGGAGGAGGAGAGGCAACCTGAACGGTGGGGACAGTGGATTGAGTGACAAAGTCCAGAAAAGATGGAGGTAGCGTTGGCCGTTCAGGCGGAGACCAAATTTACCTAAGCTGTCGGACAGGGGTTTCTTTCCCAGAGCTGGGCCAGGGCCTGTGCCAAGCAACCCATGCGCGATCCTTCCACTTTGTCCTTTCAGTCAGAAAATGTTCGTCGGGCCATCATCGCTTCGTACTGGGCCGTCATAATCCTCGCTTTGCCGCTGTGGTGGAGGACAACGAGCATCGAGCGACTAGCATTGCCCACGAACCGCGTCACAACCCAGGCAGAGAAGCAGCTTGAATTACCAGTTCATGTCAGCATTCCTCGGTCACATTCAAGCCTATCGAATGGTCTGCAAGATGAGATAAATTTGCTGCAGAGGGGAATTCATGCTTCGTTTAGCGAAGGAGGCAGCAGTGCTGGTGAGCATTGTGAAACAAATATGATGACCGAACTCTGTTCATGATGGCCAAATCCAAGGCTTCAGTCATTATGCGGTCAAAAACGGACGCATACCTTCAATACGGGGTAGGGAACTCGAGTACAACTTGGAGGATGAAAAGGGTGCGCCTCTGCTTACCCAGGACCATTTCCTTGGTTGTCTGAACTCAAATACAAGGTCTGGCCAAGGCTCTCTCTGAACTCCTTGCACCGGCACAGCGGGGACACCTAGTTGTCCCCTACTCGCCCCAATACAGGCTGTCTTTTACCCTCTTGAATGAGGACAGTACGTCAGGGACGTTCATTCCGACCTGGCATGCTTCAGAAGCGGTTAAACGTGAGTCCACAAGCTTCATCTTCACTCCAAGTGTGCCTGACGAATTTCCTCGTTCCAGACTTCATGTCACCCTTCTTCGATCAACTATCTTTACTTCATAATTTTACCGTAGAAAGTCAAGTTCAATACCATGCACCCCTCGCGTTTAAGCCACAACCACTAGAAAATGGACATCTCGGGCTTCGACCTGAAGATTTGTCTGTCTTCGTCAATTCTGCGGAATGGACGTTATGTACGTCTCTACAACCCAACACCTTGATCACCACGTTCTGACTGTGAACTTTGTAGCCTCAAGCGCTTCGAATGACCCTGTTCTTCACTTCATCGTCTTCGTTCCGGCACAACCATTACACATACTGGATGCCGACGGCAACGTGTCGCAGTCTCGGTCTTTTCTTTTACCTCAATGGGGCGGAATCGTCATCCATAACCCCTCGCCGAGTGAATCACAAGTCGAGAATGTGTTCCCGGTGTTCACGAGGCAGTTGTTGACCCTGCTTGGTGTCCCTCCTCTGCCTTCATCTATACCCCCACCGGTCGATAACCAAATTACCCAATGGCAACTTGACGCCCTTCTTCGAACTCGCACACTCGAAAACACGGTCAACAGCCAAGATACCCTCCGTAGTATCGTCACTCTGGTCGATCAGATCGAGGGCATGCCCGTCGGTGCCAATGTCAAAGATGATATCAACGACGCGCTAAAGGCTTTAGAAAGGGTAGGAGCTTTCTTCCACAGTTTGTTACTGGATGTTCACCCACCTGTCTTAGGTCTACGCTTCATCCTTATCCTTGGATTCGCATGAAACCGTGGTCCAGTCAACAAAAGCCTTCGTACTTGCTTCGCGCGCCTTTTTCAACCCGGACATGCTGGCTCTTCTGTACTTCCCCGCAGAGCACAAATACGCCGTGTATAGTCCGCTCTTTGCCAGCGCCGTTATACCGCTGATTGCTGCTGCGATGCGGGAAATCATCGCGTGGCGGAAACAGCGTCGAGAAGCTCAGAATCAAAATAGGGCAGTAGAAACCCATTAGCGCGCCAAGTTTAGCTCAGCTATGTACATAGTACTGCGTAACTTGTTTGTGTCAAGCCTGTCACTACCGATCAATGACCGCTGAATGTCGAACACATGAAACGGAGCCAACTTTCGCGTTGTGTTTTACCGACTCGTTTGTGGCCTTGGTTCGTTTCATTGTGGCAAAAAGGGATGGAATAACCTTTTCTGGTGAGCTGCGACGGGATCTCGCTGTGATCATTGCGCGATCATCACCAACAACAAAGTACCTGGTCACTAGAGGACAGCTCTAACAGCGCACAGTTGTGAATACCAGTGAAGACGGTGATGACGCGGACACACAGCGCATTGGGCGGAACCAAACTCAAGTGATGACGAGGATGTCCACTGCTGTAATATCCTAAACTCCAAATAACGGTTTAAGCGTGATAATAAAAGTGGTAGCTGTACGTGTGAATGATACTCAGCGATACTTTGCACCACAAGAACGGGGCGTTGACTACGATCGGAAGCACAAGCAGCAGGGTACCTGGAAACTTGAAAGCATCACTACGAAGTCAATTGAATGAATGGATTCATTAATTTACCGTGTCGCGGGCAAAGGATACATACAACCGTTCACGACGATCCTCTCGAAAGGGTAAGTGCACAGTCATGGTTCACGGTTTGTTCGCTGGTGGCAAGATGCGCCTTTGCCATATACTCAACATGGAGGAGAGTACTATGAATGATCATGCATCACGGAGTACGGAGTACGCACTAAGAGCATCATCGGCGTTGGAAAGGATCGTGAGCATAAGAGCTACTCGACGCATGAACCAACGTCGTAGACAAGCTAAATTTGGTGGAGTCGGGAGATCGTTCGGTACCGAAAGTCTTCGCAGCCTGGATACAGATACGAACTTGACCACATCCCGAAGAAGATGACTGACGATTGATCATGATCTCACCATGTGGTCATCGACGTATGAGTGCGAGCCATGTGGCTAGCCGAGCTCGTATTGATTCTATTATTCAGTTAATTCTAGATTTTCCTGCAGGGATGTCTATCAAGGTTTGAGCGCTGGGCCCTTCAGAGACTGAGAGCCCGCATCCATCCTGGCGGCTGGCTAAGTCCTAGGTCCAGGAGATCAAGTGGTACGACGGAGCATCGGCGAGTGCGAACTTCGAAGGGAGGCCTAGCCTGGAATGAAGCGGTCGTAAAATCAGAAAGAGTTAGGAGATCGAAGCATGAGTCAGTCGACGGGCGACAAATTTTTCGCGGAGGTTTGCATTCGAACATAGCCTTGGAAGTTTTGAGGAAGAGCGGGAAGCCCAGTCGATCAGGAATTTGAACCTTACAAAATTTATGGCCGATGATAATGAACTTCCATTGTGTCCATTGACGAAGGAAGGCGCTCCAAAGGTGACCTCGGGGAATGGTGTAGGTCCACACAGGGTGTTCCATCAGACGTTACCAACAGGTTCTAGAGCTCTGCTTTACGAAAGCCATCATTATGGGCCAGTCGGGCTCGCGAGAGAAAGGTTGAAATGGTCGGAAAGAAGTGGGGTTTTTCAGCCGTCGTCAACCCGATTAGTGGCACCATTGAAGGTATTGGTGTTTCGGCAGTGCGATAAGAGGTTGTATCGAAAGCCACGACGTTCCCGTGAACGTTTCGACATCGTTCCTGATGCCAGAGAAAGTTACGTCGACACTTGATAAGGTCATTCCCCCTGGAAAGACACGAGTTCGCTGTCATCGTGTGCGTGTCCACCACTCCCTCGCGACATAGCGTAATATGTTTCACTTCCAAGCCGTCACCACGGTTGGTTTGTATGAAGGACCAAGTTTCCTCGAGTCAGGATTTGAACCAGTTCAATCATCGTTGATCTGGGAAGTAAATTGGAGATATGACTTGGGGTCGGAAGCAACGAGGGCGTACCGTGTGTCTCCCAGATTCGGGTTAGAGGGGATCTACAAACGTTGGCGTGGGTACGTATGTCATATATTACATTCGCGTTTTCAGCCGTCATCGACGTAGGTTTTTCATTCGAGTACGTGCCGCGGAGGTCCTGCTGGATGTACGAAGGAGGTACATACAACACCAGCGAGTCTATGAAGCAGGCTCCGTCAACTGAATTGAGAAGTGCGCGCGAAATGAGGGGTGTACGAGAGGATCCTATTCAAAGAAGTCAAGGGCCCAAGCATGGATCGAGCATGCTCAGGCTGATACATGAAGTGAACTCGAGCTCAGCGAATAAATTCACTTTCCGCACTCTGCAAAACTCTGCAAAAATAGCGTGGTTACTGCCTTCAAAGCGCGCAGCAGACCTTCGCATTGCCGTACGCGCTGGATTTGGACCAAGTAGATCTGGATGGGGTCAAAGGACAAGGCAAAATCCGATTCAACCAGGGGGTGGTGGCACTGCGAGTGCTGTGGGTCGCGCTCAGCCAGCTTGGGAGCTACGTCAATTAATGCAAGCAAGGCGGGGCAGAAATGGGATAATTTTGTCCAGATCCAGAGCTCGCTGCATGGTGTTTCAACTGGTTGCGACGTGGGCGAGCCATGAGTGTTGTTGCATGAGTGATGGATTGAGACTCAAGTGGGCGTCTAGATGTGTGGGTGGAATACTATAGGCGCTCGCTAAACTCCTTCAATCACCCCCACTCTAGCTTCCGTAAACCAACTGTAACTTGTTCGTAACAACCAACAAAATGAGCAACAAAGTGAACCAAGAAGGGATCCTTATGCTGGAGCAACCGTTTCTCCGAGTATGCTTCAGTACCCCTGCGACACAAAGCCGGTACATATGACTGTTATGCAGGTGCCTTACGAGAACTATAGGAAAACGTTCCGAACGTCACTACGGACTGTCGAGAAGGATCTTGGAGCGGTCAACACTATGGCTACTGAATTGTCCAAGAACAACAACGCCGGTAGTCTCGATCCAGCAGAGGCCGCGAATTCAATTGACGGGATGATTGCCCGTTTGGAAGGATTGAAGAGGAAGGTATGTCTCCCCTTTGCTTTTGTGCGCCGTATCTTTCAAGGGGAACTGGATGACAGCTTTCAGATCTTCAAGAAACATCAGCGAAACCCACTCTAGCGGTAATGCGTTCGCGATTGAGTCATTTGTCCCAGGTGGAGGCCATGCAAACCACCGACAGCCCGGAATTCGATAGGTGGCAGGAGACCCGACTGGACAGGTGGCTGGTGGACTGGTTCCTTAGGAACGGAAAGGAGAATTCGGCCAGGCGTGTAGCCCATGAGAAGAACATCGAGGTATGTTGGTTGTCCGTCTCCTGTGTGCTTCTCCGCCAATAGTGACGAACATTGCAGCCGTTGGTCGACATTGATCTATTCATGGACATCCGTCGCATTGAAGAGGCACTGTCCCGGCACAGCTGCACGGAGGCATTATCCTGGTGCAGTGAGAATAAGGCTGCGCTCCGCAAAATCAAGGTAATCTCGACCAAATACGATCGAGTATTTCCTCCCTACCGCTTGCGCTGACTATAACCTCCAGTGTACCCTCGAATTTGAACTGCGACTTCAGGAGTACATTGAGCTGGCGAGGGCCAAACAACCCCTCGAAGCCATTGCGTATTCGAAGAAACACCTTGTTCCATGGCACGAAACGCATCTGGATGATATCCACAAAGCCTCGGCCTTGCTGGCGTTTCCGCCAACGACCACATGTGGGCCTTACAAGGTGGGTGTGAGTTCTCCAATTAGCATTCCGTGGTTGACACGCTCCTCTAGCGTCTCTACGATCCCTCTCGGTGGTTGAACTTGATCCGGTCATTTCGGCTCGCGATCTTCACACTGAATACCTTGCCCACCGAGCCATTGCTGCACTTGGCCCTCTATGCAGGTCTTGCATCATTGAAGCTCCCTACGTGCTTCGATCACTCCACGAAGAACCCCGACTGCCCCGTATGTGACAGTGGTTCTGAGGAAGGACTTGGTCTAGGACGACTTGCTGCGGAGGTGCCGTTTAGTCACCATGTCAATTCGACAATCGTGTGTACCATCACTGGAAAAATAATGGACGCGGACAACATGCCTATGATTCTCCCTAATGGTTACGTTTACTCTAGAGAGGTACGTATTTTTGCACGTCGACCTGTCCGATGAACAGTCTCTGACTGTCTAGCAGGCTTTGGAAGAGATGGCGTCGAAGAATAGAGGAGAGGTCACCTGCCCTCGCACTGGTGCAACGTTCCAGTTCTCAGAGTTGAGAAAGGTGTACATATCGTAACCACGGTCCACCTCGCTTTGCCGTCCAGGACTCCAGGCCCACGTCTCGAAACTGCAGTTTCATTCCTTGAACCCCAGTTTCTCTCTTCTCCCTTCATTTCCCAGTCTATATTCTGTACTGGCTGTAATCAAATATCAGTGGAGTCCATCCCCCGTCTTGCGCCCGCCTTTCTTTAGCGCAGCTGACTTGGGAAGAGGAACATGACTCATGGCACTGAAGCTCAAAGATATACTCAGTACGACCTTGGTAACGTACAGTGCCTTCGCTTTGTTTTCTATGACTACCACCATCACCGCGGTGGAGAAACCGCCTCCAACAACTCCGAGGAGGAAAAATTCCACCTAGCCGATTTGAACGACTGACCTCTTCATACATAGGTGATACTAGTGAAGCGCTGCTACCACTGAGCTAAGGCGGACTTGGTTATTAAAGATCGTGTCACTGCCGTGAGATCATCGCGGTGGAGTCTACAGAGCAGTGATCCTTGGCACCTACCGTAGGTGGCGAGAGAGACTTGGTATGTAAACCAGTTACACGGTTTTCGCTGGTTTTCGTCACCGCAATGCACATTACTCGCGCAACAAGGCCCCCGGCCTACGATCATTCCGTCCCGATCAGTCCAAATGTGAACAAACACTGGGAATGAGTTCGTTCTGCGACTCAGTCACTGCAAATTCGATTGAGCCCCATGGCTTCGCTACGCCGGACGACCACAGCCTCAGCGGTCATCGCTGAAAAGACCTCTGATTTAGCAGAGAAATTTCACAGTTTGACGCTGCACTGGCTGGATATTCCAGAATGGCAACGAGACAATGAATACATACTCTCCGGTTATCGAAGGTAAGTACTTAACGACAACTGATTTATTTATCATGTCAATGACCGACGAATGTTCAATGCCTGCTCTCCTTACTACGCAGGACACAGCACCATTGGCGCGGCTGTTTACATTCCGTTTACGCGTGTGAGCTCGGTTTCTGTGATTTTTGGCAAATCCGAGTGCATTGCCCGACCTTTACCTGAGCAGATTTGCATAATGAAACAGGTCAGTAGGGGCCCGAACCCTCTCTCCGTCAAGCACGAGGTGGCTAACCGGACAAATTTGTAGTTAATATCCACAGTCACCTCTGGGGCGCGGTGGTGTTCGCCTACTTTCTCATCACCTTTTACCCGAGCTATGTGTCCGAGCGGCGATCAGCGTCGTGGGCTGATGTAGCTGTGTTCGCCGTCTATCTGGTGTCTGCAATCTTCTGCCTTATGGCCAGTGCGGTCTTCCACGCGTTTACTTGTCATTCACCCAAGGTATGCAAGTTGTTAAACATGCAGTCGGCTTATAATTAGACGCTTCGCCACCCTTAGGTATCTTCGCGATGCCATGCGTTTGACTATTCTGGAATTGTTGGTAGGCCGATCCTTCTCATTGCTCGTGGTCAAAGCCTGACTTGACGGGTTGCATAGTTCTGATTGTTGGCTCATTCTATCCGTCCATTTACTATGGTTTCTTCTGTCATAGCCTGGCTCAGCTTGTCTATATCACCGGAATCACCGTCATTGGACTGGGTGAGTGTTGATAAAATTGTAACTCATCGAAGCTATGGTAACTCTGATAATTGATACACATGTTCTAGGCGCTGCGTACATCGTCCTGAACCCCGAATACTCTCGGCCAACTCATCGTGGTGCTCGAACCACGGTGTTTCTGGCTTTGGGCTGCTCCGGAGTGGTTCCAGTGTCTCATGGCCTGCTCTCTCATGGCCCAGTTAAACTCATGTCGGAAATGGGTTTTGCGTGGCTACTCCTTGCTGGGGCGCTGTACGTTGTCGGCGCGTTAATATAGTAAAAATTTGTCGTTACGGGGTCATCATTGCACTTTACTTACCATGTTCTGTTACCAGCGCCAACAGGATACCAGAACGTTTCATGCCGGGGAATTTTGATTACTTTTTCTCGTCCCACCAATTCCTCCATTTTTTCGTCGTCCTCGCTGCAATCTCTCAGTACACATGTGTGTTAACGGCATTCGATTACTGGCATTCCCAACAAGAAGTATGTCAAGTGTAGGATGTTGCTACATTCCGTCGGGTGCGTCGTGTCATGTATTTTTACTTCGGCATCCACCCTCAACTCTGATTGATCTTTACCCCATTAATAGCGTGTAGCCACACCCTTTGCATGCGCCAAGTGGACAAGTTGAAGCAGCACTTGTTCTTGTACCGCAATTGGTACGCTTGTATCCTCGATTAGCAGAAACCATTTGTCTTCCAAGTCTCTTCTTCTCGCGTAAGCCCTGTGAGAGCCGGGTATTGGAAGTAAATATACGGTCCCGGGTGCGATTGCTTACGACACACTGCGAATCCCACCATCTTTTTTGAAGCGCACTCGTTATGGATATGCTTGTTGCATTTTCCACAGTGCCAATCGCAGGATCAGAACACTGTTGCGCATGGTACGCATCCCCTGTGTTGAAAGTGGGGTACGAACGTTGAAGACGGACGACCATTACGACGTACCACCGACTGCCAGCACGACGCGTCATATTCAAATTTGCGATGAAGCACAGGGGTTACATTTATTATGGCAACAAGCTCATTGAAACGCAAACGACATCTGATGGAGGGGGGTTGGTTTGTGCACTTGCCATGGTTCGCGATCGATGTGAGTGAGGGCGAACTGGCTGGCCACGTGGTGTCGAAGACACGCCCGGTTGCCTTAGTCGGTACCGCATTTCAAGGCAAGTATTCTGCCTCCGTCTCTTTCCTGCTAATAATTATGATGGTTCAGAGATCCACAGAAACCACACCAGATCTGACCTTGGATCAAGCAACAGATTCCGGGGCTTACCAAACATGCCCGTCTGTGGCCACTTTCGCCGGTGCCGTGCTTTCAAGTATCTATTACTCTTTCTCCGAAGGCATGCGCCTGCATGGCTGTTTAGTATAAATGGCTGGGCACTGTGCATACCATACTGCATATCCCATCTCCCAAGGCCTCGTCTTCCCCGCCCTTCAAAAGTTTGTCAACAGTCGTTGACAACTTCCTTCTCCCTCTCCTCACAATGCCTTATACTGTGGGTCTGCAAGCTGCCGCTACAGCCTTTTTATACGCTGGATTTCCTACCCAGTTCGCCCTCGCTATCATTATTGTCCTCCTCATTCTATATGTTATTTCTCGCCTCGAACAAGACCAACCCGATGCCCCCAAGAGTCTGCCCGGACATCCTCTCGCTGCCATACAACCATTCTTCCAACGACGTTACGACTTCCTCAACTGGGGCTTCCAGGCGACGGGGCAAAACATCTTTCAGTTTCAACTTCTTCGGGTAAGTGTGGAGTGCCGAAATCACACTACTCCTCGCTTATGCATGCTGCTTTATCTCGTCCCATCAGAATCAGGTCATCGTCGTATCAGGAGAACGAGCTCGAGAAACCTTCTTCGCCGCTAGAGGCCTCGATCTTGAACAGGGATTCAAGATCTTGTCTGGTGCTGTGGGTGCATTTCATGGATTCATCTTACTTCGGGTTTCTGATATTTCTGTGATTTGTTTGTTCTCAGCTTCCCACTCTCAAGGGTGTCACGTCAGACCTTCAAACCAAAGCCAGAAACGTGATTTACAAGCGACTCGCTACCGTTCAGCGCAATGCTTCTCTCAGTGAACGTGAGTAGGCACCCGCTGATCGCCTTCTATCTTCTTCCTGGCTTACGGATTAATGTACCAGTGATACCCGCGATTTTGGAGGATTCTCGGCGAATCATGGAGGGTTGGGGATCCGGAGGATCTTTCGATCCCTTCGAAAAAGTTTACGAGGTAAGCGAACACGACTTCACCCCTTAATTCAACCGCACATATTCCCAAGAAACTCGACGTCTGACATGACTTTTTCATCTCCAGCTCATCTTCCAGACAACTGTCCGAAGTATCACTTGCTCGGAGATCGCGGATGACCCTGCCATCGTCGCGCGTCTCAAAGTTTTGTACGACAAACTCGATCATGGTACCACTCCAGCGACTGTTCTGGCGCCTTGGTTGCCCACACCAGCAATGCTGAAGAAGCTGTGGGCCACCAAGGAGATTTATGATATCATTGTCCGCGCCATTGATACGCGAAAGAGTAGCGGTATACCACAGAATGATACCCTTCAAATTCTGCTCGATGCCCAGGACGACAAACTGATCATAGTCGGGGTGAGTTCGTTCCAAGTCAATTCTCCTGGCAAGACAACTGATCCCTTGTCGTCCTCTGACAGTTTATCATGGGCCTTTTGATCGCAGGCGCCCGTGCGACTGGTACCACAGGTAAATGGGTTTCGGTTATTTATAGACCTCGCAAAAATACTGATCGTTACTTGTTTCTGAAGCGTCTTGGTTAATTACATACTTGGGTGCGCACCCCGAATGGAGGGAAAAGGCTTCACGCGAGGTCGAGGCCCTTTTGGAGAGTTACCCCTTGCCCGATGATGATGATTCGAACAAATCGAGATCATCATCGCTTTCAGCGCACTTGGCGACTATCCCTTTGGAAGCATGGGAAGGTGAAATGCCAGTGCTCGACTCTCTGATCCGCGAGACTCTGCGTGTTGCTCAGCCACATACTGCGATGAGACGAAACCTCGGACCCGACCTTTACATTGAAAACAAACGTATCCCAACGGGGTCATACGTCATCTACCCCTTCGCAGATGTCCATCTCGATCCGGAACTCTACCCTTCTCCATGGAAGTTCGACCCCTCACGCCCAGTTGAGACGAAAACACCTTTCGGATATGTTGGTTGGGGAGGAGGTAAGCACTAATTCCCCCCTCATTGTGTTCATCAATCTTTTTTTATGCACCGCTAATGCGAACTTGAAACAAACAGGAAAAACCACTTGTCTGGGTACTCGCTTGGCGAAGCTCGAGCTGAAGATGATCTCTTCGCTTTTCTTACTTGGATTTTCTCATCGGATTGTTGATTCCAACGGCAAGCTTGCCGACCCGCTTCCACAACCTGATTGGAACGATATACATATGTGTCGACCGCCGAAAGGTTCATGCAATGTAAAATATGAACGCACGGATATCCGACTCTAGGCCTGGTGCCTTCATTCCTTCCCTTCCCTTCGCTCTTTCCTATTTCGCCCTATCACCGGTCACCCATCACACAACACCTTCATTTTTGCAACTTGCATCGCATCATCATTGTATGGTTATTATCCCAACTGTTGTAGTAAGCAATTATTCTTTTTTTATCACTACGTAGAGCTCGCCCGGGGCTCCAGCCCTACGAGCGGTAGCGGACTAATTTATCATTATTCTATTCTACTATCTACGTATACATATGTAATAACGTATATAATAGAAGAGAAAGACCGCGGACTTATTAATCCCCCCTACCTCCATACTTACCACCACCGCCTCCGTACCTGTATCTAGAAGTTTCTATTCCCGGCCACATAGAGTATCATGTAGCATGCAGCACGTATTTAACTTAATATCATAGCTTACGCAACACTTGACCTTGACACTGGCAACCTAGAGTCAAACGCAAGTCGCAACGCCAACAACCGTTATTGTGACAGACATGGCGCGTGTTGCTTCTTGACGGAGAACTCCTGCATCATGCTGCATCATGTTCGTGGGCTCGGCCTCGGGAAAATTATAGGTGACAAGGGTATTAGGCTAATAGGCACACATCGGTGACCAAAAGGCGAATTTACCCTTCTCCGTAACCCTAAAAGCAACGCCATCCTATAGTCTCAGAACCCCAAAGTACTCATGAATGATGACTGAGGGTTCCCTGTCCGGCTTCCTAGACAGTTTTGAGTCATGAATATTGAGTCCTTACCACGACTCTTAAAGCTTGAAGCCTGAAGGACGATCGATGATCACTCAAAGGGTTTCCAGAGCATTTATTGCGGCTCAGGACGCCCCATGAGTTTACTTTTCAGGTAAAGCAGAAGTTGATCACCCCTTTGGTTAAGTGAATATTCATGTCTTCCAGAGTAGTATCCCCTTAAGTATTAAATGAATAGACCATTACGACCACTACCTGGAGTACACGAGTCGATGCGTCAGGAGGCGTCAGGTTGCTTGGGACGATGATGTTGGTGCTTTCATTCATAGGGGCCTCAATAGGGATAAGGGGTGATACTCCTGTGTTGTAGCTCGAGTTTCTGGAACTCGTAGGTCACTCGCTATCGAGGTCCGTATGTTTGGAAGAAACATTCAAGTACACGAGACACGCGGCGGCATCGCTCTAGAGTACAATCTATACTTTTGTAGTAGTAAACGTGCCCAGCCAAATAAGCATCCTGGCGTTCACCGCGTCCTGGCAATAATTCCAATTCCAATGAGCTACGTTGGCTGGCTCTCTTTCGTTGGGCATGATTATATCTGTCATTAGAAGTTCCAAAGGGTGCCAACGACGATCATGCAAGCTTTGGGGCACCCCACAAATTTTCGTGTATTACGGGGTCTTCCTGTAATAGAATGAGACTCGTGTAGGGGAGGGCAAATCAAAATGGACACCGACAGCTACATATTTGACAAGCGCCTCACTGAAGTTCAAGCCTATCGTTTGCATGAACCCCAATAAGGCCCCCACGGCGACCTGGTCGGCCGTGTCCCTGTTTGAGAGACTGAACCTCGCGTGCCTGCGCGTATTCCTTCTCCCTCTGTGCTCTCGCCATTCCTTCCTTGTACAACCTCTCCCGCGTCACCAATTTTGCCGTTTTCTCCTTCGGGGGCGTCCATTTACTTTTGAGAATCCTCCTAACGGCCTCCGGGCTAATCTTGAACTTGTCCGCAAGCACAGCAGTGGTAAACTGATCCTTGTCAAACTGGTGAAGTTGGCGCAAGCCTTCCATGGCCTCGCGTGATAGTTTACGTGGCGGCTGCCAGCCTTGTGGGAAGGACTCTTTGAGAACGCGTCGATGTGCCTGGAACTCTGGTGGAGTAGGTTCTCGGGGTGGCCTGCGTTTGTGAAGAGGTACTTTGTCTGGATTCGCGCCGTTCGCAGCGTCGTTGTCTTCGGAGAGGTCAACGGGAGTATCGTCGTCTGCTAAAATGGACTGAGGAGTTGGGATTCCATGGATTCCCCATTTCTTCGTGGATAGAGGGGAGACGGACGAAGAGTAGAGCCGATGGATGGACGAGCGCGAACACGCTGAACTGAAGAACGAAGAGAAAAGGGGTCGCAGCTGACGGTGAACTTGAAGTGCCATTTTTCGTGTCGTATTTCTCGGAGGATGGAAGAAACTCAGGTGGCTTGGGCGTCTCTTACTTCGAATCAATAGGCGCCCATTAAAATCAGTGATCGTTAGCTGTGCATGATCACTTTGGCTTGACTTGGTCTTTCTGTTCCTCTCCACTCACTTGGTTTTTCCTTCTTCGCCGCTCTCCTCTTTGCTCCTCTGCTCCCGATGGCCGACGTCTCGGACTCTGCAATTAACGAAGGTAAGATTCAGCAACCCATTTTGAACCAACTCCAGCCTGATCATTACGCCCGCTCAGCCTATCTCGATGTGCGGTCCGACAAGACCGAAACGAACTGGTTGCTCCTCGACTACCAGGTCCATTTCTCTCGTCCACTTGCCCTCAATTTGCGCTGACATCGCTCTCCAACACAGTCCGACCGTTCTGATACGCTCACCGTCACCCAAACGGGTACAGGCGGCCTAACAGAGCTTCGAGAAGTCCTGGACGACTCCAAAGCTTCGTTTGCCTACGTTCGTGTACGGTACTCAAATGACAAAGAGTCCACGCGCGAGAAGTTCATCTTGGTGGTTGGTTTCTCCCAAAACGCACTTTGTTATCCTCCGTTGAATTGATGAAATCGCGCTCTCTCCTTGGCGATCACCACGGATCCCGTTGCGTTTGTAGGTATGGATCGGTCCTCAATGTAAAGTCATGAGAAAGGCAAAGGTGGGTGTTCAATGAACTTCCGACCTTTCATAGCGCCTAACCCCCCACCCCACCTATCTGTTACTCAAACTCGTGTTCTGATGATCTGCCTGTTTCTCTGGTCTTTCTTGCACGGCTACGTTAGATATCCGTTCACGCTGCTGACGTCAAGAGTGTTCTGCGGGTCTACTCTATCGAGGTTGCGGCTCGCGAGAAGGGTGACTTGGATGAGGACCCCATCGTCATCAAACTCAGAAAGGTCAATTCTCCCTCTGCCACCTCCTAATCGATCGTTGGACTTAATCTGACTGACGGTATTCATCACGGTTGTTTCTTCAGGCCGGAGGAGCGAGCTACGATGGTGTCTAGTCGCGCCAAGACGTTTTACCTTGCTTAATTATCCGCTGTGTTTTCGTTTATGTTTGGAATTGTCAATTTACATTTAGTCTGTCGTATTCACCATGCCCTGAGTGTGTTCAATCGTGGATGTAGGTACCAAGATTTAATTTTACAGAATTTACACTTTGTGAAATTCTCTCCTCCTCCTCCAAGTGTCATTCATAACCCCCGCGGTTACGTCGTACTCATTGAGTAGCAAACTTGGAAAGTCCCTGAATACTTTGCTCTTCAAGCCTCATGCCCACCCACTCGGACATCGGCTTCGCACCCAGTGTCTTCTCATAGAAGTCGATTGAGGGTTGGTTCCACTGCGCATAATGAATTAGGATATATAGGCAGTTTCAGGAAGGACCAAAGCCATCGGCGACTCTTCATGCTTTAGGGGGTTTTCATGGAAGGAAACGCACCTTGAGTACAGACCAATCCATACGTGCACAGTCCTTTCAAATTACGAAGTTTCCATGCCAAGTTAGCGGCTGTTGAGCTTCGATGCACGCAGACCCATCCTCCCCCTTCAAATGGGGTTTGATGGGGGTTTAAAAAAAGGACGCATTTACCTTTGCCTGTGCCACCTTGCCTAGCTCGCCAAAGAAAGCTTTCCCAATGCCTTGACCCCTGCTTTCGGGCTTTACATACAGATCTTCCAACTGTGGATCGCATGTCGAAGAACATACAGCGGGAGAAAAAAAAGAAAGGTGATGTTAGACTCGGAGTGGCAGAATGAGGCAGGATTCTGAGGAAAAAACTTTGAAGTAGACACGCACGTACAAACCAGGCCTTCCTGTCCAGGTGGAGAAGTTAAAGAAGTATAAGGCTAGACCGATCGGTGTTCCGGGCTCAGTCGGTGTACCCGAAACGGCCAGGAGTGCGTGTGCCACAGGCGTTTCACCAAAGAGGTTTTTCAGTATCTAGAGTAGATGTAGGGAAAGAATTGGATAGTGAGTATACAGGCGGACGTATTGGATAACGAGATAAAGGTATATGGATGAAGGGCACGGTGGACCGGATGCAGAAGCTTCCCCCCTCTTGAGATCCTTCGGGAATTGCCCGATGAACACGAACCGACTCACCAGCTGGGGTGTTGCCTTGGCGGACTCTGGCTCTTTCTCGTAAGTGGCCTGCATGCCAGGAACGAGGTATTTGCGTAAGTCGCTCGAAGGCGAAGCAGAGTCGCATCATGACATACAAGCTCCTTGATTAATTGTAATATAGTGTCCTAGTCCGTCGTCAACTTGGAAAGACTTCGCCGCACCATCGAGACGACTTACCACATCGCCTTCATTAGCAGGTCTGATATGAAAATCGGTCGAGGGCATTTTTTTCTGTTCTATCGGACTCGCTGGAATCACTGATTATCTGGCACACTAGCGGGTGGCGCTTACTTCCAACTTGTAAGGAGCTGACTAACTCGGTTCCCTGAGCGAAGAAAAGGTGGGCGATCGGGGATGAGGGGAACTGTATTTACAGGTGTTTACCAAAGGCATTGAACCTTATTCTGATTTTTCATCCTCATCGTCCACAACAGTCTTAGGGCAGGCCTTCACCGATCCTAAGTTCCAAAATTCTACACCATGGACCCAGTAAAATTGGCTAAGCTTCAGGCGCAAGCTGCAGCCAACAGGATCGGTGAGTCCCCAGGCTCCATAAAAATCAGTGTTGAGGTCGAACTGACCAGTTTCGTTTTAATGCTCTCTCTGCTTGGCTTGTAATTTTGTGGACGACGCGGATTGGGTTGGATAGGTGGCAAGGGAACTGTGCGCCGTAAAATTGTGCGGAAGACAAAGCCTTCTGCTGCCCAGGATGACAAAAAGTTGCAAGGCGCTCTCAAAAAGCTGAACGTGCAACCCATTCCCGGCGTTGAGGAAGTCAACATGTTCAGAGAGGATGGAAACGTATTGCACTTCACGGCACCCAAAGGTGAGTTGTGGCAGCGCGCATAGCTACGTTTTCGCGTGTACGGCGTGGCCTCGGGTCATGACGCGTCCCCCAAGTGCTTTTCGTGCGATGCGTGGATTAACTGACGCTTTTTTCTTTTTCTTCGCAGTTCACGCGGCTCTGTCTGCCAACACCTTTGCCATTTACGGCGCTGGACACGTAAAGGAATTGACGGAGCTCGTGCCAGGCATCCTCAACCAACTCGGCCCTGATTCGCTTGCCTCGCTGCGTAAATTGGCGGAATCATACCAAGCCATTCAACAAGGCCAGCAGCGGCCACCGAATGCTGCTGAAGAAGATGACGACGATGTACCCGACTTGGTGGAAAACTTTGACGTCGAGGCTGATAAAGCTGCCCTCGATTAAACTACCTTTTCTCTCTGTCTCTTCGGAGCAGTGACCGTGTTTGTGGGGGTGAATTAGGGGAAAGGGGAGGGGGAAGTTTAGGATCAAGGAGGGCAGTTGTTAAATTTCTGCGGTTGTTTGTATTCGCATCGTACCCCTTCAAGCTTCATTCTCGTTTTTCACATCTCATCATCCGTAAACAGCTCCCCCAGTCGTCTGATTCATCATGCATGCTCATTCTCACCTCTGCTGTCTTATCAATGCTAAACTCGTACCCAACAATGCCTTCCAACTTTGCAACCTTTTCTACACATCAGTTAACTTCTCGCATGCGCGCACTGGAACCCGGCAACTTCCACCTACGCCTACCTTCTCTGATTCCTACACGCTTTCTCCGGAATGATTTGATTAGTCTGCGTTTGGTGCTTGTTATTTTGAGCTATCTGCAACCTTCTACCCCCATCATCGTCCACATGTTCGTAGGTGCGCAAATTCTCGAATGTTTCCCTTGACACATGGTCTAAAACTATAAATTTCGACGTGGGTATACGCTTGAGCAGCGTCCCGACGTCGGGTACACCTCACGCAGAGGCTTTGCCGTTCCTAAAGTCTCGGATACCTTCATTCCCGCATGACACAAATATGTTTCATCATCATCACCATCATGACTTTGCGCATCCGAGTGTCGTGAGTATGTTGCGCCAATCATAGGTGCTGCACTCGCTAACTTCGATCGGTAGACAACCAGGTCAAACAGGCAGGTGTGGGTAATATAGCCCGGGCCCGGACCGTCATCATACCCTTGTTCGCGCACGTCAACGCATCTGTAAACAAGTGTTTACGCACCCTACAGGTCATCTAAATCTATGCCTGTGTCGTTCACACACGCGATTTTTCTGAATCTTCGATGCTAACTAGCCGGATAGGTCCTCCAATGTATTACTTACGTCTTTACGTTTTCTGATGTCGCATGAACTAGGCTCACCACCCGGGTTTGAAATTCGCAGCCTGATATCAAGTGAGCCAGTCGAGTGATTGTGTCTCGAGCTCAACACTCGTGTCCATGCTGATTTTGGGTCCTTTCGCACAGGTTCCGGCTCCGGAGCTTCATGTAAATTCTCTTAGGCGAAGTACGCTACCGAAACATTCTCCTTGATGTGATATGGTACAGGTGGCCTTTCTCTAGCTATCATGGAGATCCAATGAGTATGCGCCTTCTGTTGACAAGTTGTTTCCCACTAACCTATATGATAGTGACTTCCCTACTTTCCCATGTAGCGAAATCTCGGATTGCACTTTCCCGCAGAGGCTGCTGTGCGTCTGACACCACGGACATGTACTCCTCAAAGGTAAGGCCTTTCGTGCTCACTGGGCATCGGACCTCTTGCGTACCGGTGACGCCTTGATGAAAACGACCAATCCTTCTGTACCTCACTCCATCTGGCGCAGGCCGAAGGACCAGACCCACTGGGTTGAACTTCTCCACCACCTCATCCTTGTCTCGTAAATTGAGGAGGTAGAGATCATCTTGAGAACCAGGGAGGAAGTCCTCGTCGTTTTCGATCGCGTCTGGGGAGAAGGTCACGTAGATCTCTTCCTCTGTATCGGGGTCCAGTAGGAATGTCATCCCACTACCTCGTCGGCACTTTCTGAGCTCTCCTTGCAGTATCAATTCTGCTCGTTTATACCGCCCGAATGGGTCGTTAACGTTCTCGAGCTCAAAGACAGTCCGTACAAATCGACCATTCCCCACTGTTTGGGTCCAGTGTGCTCGCGGTTGAACAGGTCCTGCTACGGAAGCCCAACTCCAGGTTGGAGCTACGTACCCTGGCAGCCGTGGTTTCAAATCCTCAGCTCGAACTTCCCAACCTAAACTGGTGAAAAGGTCATAGCCCCACATACCAGCGACATATCCTCCACTAGCGCGAAGGATTTTGGCACATGTTCGAGCTAAGGCTCCGATGGCTGGGAGTTTGTCGGCTGGTACTGAAAGCTGACGTTTGGTGTAGTTCTCGACAGATCGGTGCCATTGCATCAACATCGCCACGCGTATTTGCTCCTCGCCTACTGTTGCTTTTAACGCGTCTAGCTCGCTTTCTGATGCAAGAAGGAGCGGCCATATCCCCCAATCCAAAGCGCCCTGGAATGGTGTATAAACTTGGGCGTAGGTCTCGTCAGCGTAGGTGAGCTTATCACCATTACGCTGGCGAGCTTCCTGAGGGATGTTGAGTGGACGTCCTCCATCAGCGAGGTCGCTGGTATTGCATAGCCAAACTGTGCGACGTTCACCAAAAACAAGGAGCCTAGGTGAGAGGATCTGTTCTTGCATGGTCCATGCCCGGAGATTGACCAAGTTCTCTTCAAGGTCGACGTAATCCTGTTCATTGCAGAGGTAGACTGTATCCATTTGGCCGTTGGGAAGGCGACAGGGGAGTGCAAAAGCTCCTGTTTCTTCGTATGAGATGGGGTTTCGGCTGTGTAGAAACCCATCTTGGCTATCCTTTGCTCGGGCAGCGGTGATAGTTACACTGGAGCCTTTGTAGATGCTGGCCATCTTTGGGAGCTCCTTCTTCATGTCTTCACCATTGTCCCCTTCTTGGATGATACACAGTCGGTCGACCCAAAGATAGCGCAGCCCGAGTGCTTTCGAAACTGTTACAGCATCCTGGATGGTCCTAGGCAAAGTATCGACGTCTACTTCTGCTTCGTAATTCTTGACATTTGCCGCCGTTGTTCTCCCGTCCAGAGTAGTTCCCCAGCAGTAACCTGAAAATCAAGGAATGAGACAGTCTGAGTAGGTCGAAGGGTTGCGCCGCCACTTACTCAAAGTCGCATATCGCGGTGCGGAGCCTTCATCAGGTTGGACAAGCTTCGCTTTCGTACATGTCGTTTCATCTCCCAGATCGAGCAGCCGGCCAGGCGTGGCTTCGGTTCCTACGCGGCAATGGACATGGGAGGCACAACAATCGTCTAACATGAATCTAAACTTTTGAAGAGCCATGTTGGACGCAGGGTCCCGGTTATATGGTCTGTTGAAGACGTAACGCGCCGAAGGCGACTCTATTTCCCAGCCGTAGTAAATAATATTGCAACGTTGACGGTGGGCTTGACATACCGTTTGGTACGAACACCGAGAGTGAGCCATTCAAACGATGGTTTGCAGCATCCAAGATAGGTGACCCATCTGCTGCTTGGCCACTAGCTAGTACGAAATATTCAGTGCTCAAAGGTAGGACATTGGGAGCAAGATCTTACTGGAGGCAGATAGAATGCAATCTTCGTCCACTGCCAGACCACCGTCAAGATGGATCTCATCTGGGTTATACCAGCCGATCCTTAATTCATCAACCTTGCCATGTGTTTGGATCGCGAGAACATCTAGAAGAGTCTGCGATCTATCTACGTCGTCATCCACCGGCCAGTAGGTCCGAGCGGGGAAAGTTGTCGAAGGCCGTAAAATGGGCTTGAGACACCATGTCCAGAATTTGCACTCCTCCAAGGTGCTCCATACATCATTCTGGACTCTCGAGTATGGTATCACGGTATGTGGAAGATTGCTTTTGATTTTGCCAAAGTCCAAAACGAAACGCGCGCAGGCATCACAAGAATGTGGGATGAAACCGAAGTGCTTCAGAACTTGGTCAGGTAAAGACGGCACCATGTTCAATGAGATTATCTGGCCAGAAGGCAGTATATTCGAGCGTCAAAGTGGATGTGCTGTTGAGTCAGGTACCACTCCGCATACCACTCAACCTGACTCCATATTCAGGGTATTGTCAGGTTGTACTTCCCGGCTCAAAAAACCTGTGCCGTCTGATCATCAGGAACTGACTTATCTTGAGCAACAAGCACTGATGAAAGCTACTAAGGGCTCGATGTTGTAGCGTCGAAGAGGGATACCTCGGATCACAGGGGAATATAATCACTGCAGGACGTTTCTCGACAAAATAAACGCAGTCATGCAGATGGATTGATGATGCTCTACAGTTCGTTCCTGAGGATAATGCTAAAACACCGTTCGCAAAATGGTTTGTCTCCTCTCTGAAAGAAAGAGGGATCATTGAATGGGAGTTGGCACCCCTACCAAAAGTAAGCATCGAGTTGAGGACTGGAATCAAAGGTAGTTCTTACCGTGCAAACGAAACATTCATAACACCACTTCCCTCCCAGTGCCTCAACTGCCTGCATCCCATCCCGAATGCTCTTTTTGCACTTCTTACATTTAGGCATGCGCAGCCTAACATGACACGCTTCACAATATGGGTGGCCCTTGTAGACGGTGAAACCAACGTCATCGTCGAGCAGAAATTCACCGTCCCCAGAAACATTGACCTCTAGGTCATTGTTGCCGCTTCGTTTGTTTGAAGAGGGAGCAAGGAATGGGTCCCCACATTCAGCACAAAAGAAATGCTGTTCGTGGTAAGTTCTCTTGCCAAGCGCGGGGTCGTCCAGGCTGATAAACCTCTCTTCAATGATGGCAGTTTTGCACGAGTAACATTTGGGAGCGAAATTCTGCAAAGAAGATAAACGTCCAGATAGATAGGCGAACAACTGATGAACTGACCTCATGATAGTCGAGATGGCAATAAGGTCTTCCTTCATGTTCGTATGAGCTAACATGTTCCAGAAGCTCCTCACATATGGTGCACTTGAAGCATCCCGGATGCCAACGCAAGCCCATAGCGGAGACAATTCGACCAACAATCGCGCCACCACAACCACCGCAGATTAAGCCACCACCACGATGAAGAGGTGGTAGGGGTCTCTTGGCGGGTTTGTCGTCCTTAGCGTCATCAGGACCAGCGACACTAATCATTGGTCCCATGCCATTAGCATCATCATCATCATCATCGATGCCAGAAATTGATATTGAAGGCGCAGAGACGGCGATGACGGGCGCAGAACTTGAATTCGATGCGGGCTCATCGTTAACTTCAATTTTCGGAAGATCAGAGCGACCCCATCCACTGATAGGAGCAGGCGATTGAATTTCAATTTGCGACGTCGTGGGTGAAGGTGGGATAGATGGTATCTGACGTGGGGGTAGGGGAGGCGCACGAGATGATGGCGTGGATGGCACAGATGGCAACTGTTGACGCGGGGAAGGAGGTGTTGTATAGGAAGATGGAGTAGACGGGACAGAGGGTGTATTCTGATACTGTGAGTTGGCCTGCGATCGTTGAGAACGAGACCGTTGCAGTTGAGATGGTTGGGGCAAGGGGCGAGTAGGAGAAGATTGACGAGGTGGAAGTTCAGGTTGAGACGCTTGACTGCGATAAGATTGTGATGTTGATGGTCGGGATGAGAAGGCTTGAGAAGGAGCAAATTCACGTCGTTGAGTGTGGAAGTCATAATCATCGTCAACGGATACAGAGGCAGCGCTAGGTGATGGAGTTCTCCGAAGAGCGGAGAAACCAACTGGCGGTGCGTCATCCAAATCAATCCTGTCTCTTTCTCGTCTAATTCTCTGCTCAGCCAATCTTCGATCAGTGGTGGAGCTGTTATCCGAGCCGAACGAGGACCTAGACATCCCAGGGGCCCTTGGAAGAGGGGGGACGTTAGATGGCCAATCGTTCTTGCTGCTTGTCGTACTGAAGGTGCTATTTCGCCTGCTACCAGTATCAGATGTCATATCTGAGCCACCGTATGAGGATTCGGGCTTTGAGTAGTTCGGGGCCTTATTCTGAGTGTAAGGGCGCGTCTCTGGAGCATTGTTTTGAGAAACTGCTCCGCGGGACATGACCGGAGGTCGGGGCAACGGTCCAGTAGAGTTGGTGTCGCCCCTATTCGATGTGTCCCCTCTTCGCATACTAGGGGGAAGCTCACGAATGCCATACTGTGGGCTCCGTGGGTGGGTCGACAGCGCGTCCTCTTGGGGAAGGCTCATATTGCTCTTTGGAAGCTCGCGTATTCCATATTGTGGGCTTCTCGGGAGCTGCGCTCTCGCTCGCTCGTAGCCAGAATCGTAAGATTCGGCGGTAGTGCCAGTATCTCTGCTAAGCACAGAAGCCCCATCGGTTTCTTCATCACCAGTAGCAACAGCGTCGAAAGAGGAGTCTCCTTCATCGTCGTATATCCCACTGTAAGCATCTGTAGAGTCATACTCCAAGGACGAATCCCCATCTGGGGTCTCAGGATAGTATTGTCCACTAAAGTTGGTCAGGATATACATATGGATGGTAGTGAGGAGTAAGCTGCGTACCTGGTACGGCCGTATCCATAATTTGACCTATCTGAAGCTTTGGGTGTTGACATAGGTGCAGGTTGCGACCATCGCTTTTGCTGTGTGGTACTGGTCGCTGGGGGAGGCGGCGCATAAGCGCTGGACCTCCATCCAGCGGGAGGTCCACCACTATGGCCTGAAGGCTTGACAGGAGAAGGGGGATGATTGGAGACCGTAGATCGCCATCCACCAGGAGCTCGGCTCGTCATCTCAGGCTCCAGCACCTTAGCTCTCTTCTTCGGAGAACTTGGATGTAATGGAGGTTGAGTAATCTGTCCACGCGGTACGCTAGATCTCCACCCTTCTGGAGGCTTATGCCTCGGTGGCCTCACTTCGCCAGTCCTAGGGTCAATATCAGGTGGCGGAGGCTTATTGTTGGGAGAAACACTAGTCCTCCATCCATTCGGTGCGCGACCATTCTTCGTAGGTGACCCAGATCTCGAAGCAGATGGGTTTGTTGCAGGTGGACCAGCAGACCGTGATCGAGCCTTCATTCCCATGACAGGAGGGCTGGGAGGGAGGTTTGGAATGTTCACTGTGGTTTTCCATCCAGGCGGAGCACCACGCGGGAGAACAGGTTCAGACCGTTGTTGCTGATGCATAGGTTGTGGCATTGGGTGAGCAGACGGAGGGCCATGAGACTTAGACCGTGTATGGCGTGGAGGTTGAGCCCGCGAACGACGTACATCTGGCTGAGGAATTTCCGTAGCCGACTTGAGTGGTTGCGACCGTATTTGAGGCGGTCGAGTCGGAGTCAATTCAGGTTGTCTGGTTTCATTAAGTGTTCGTTGATTGGGAGTGACGGCGGATTGCGAAGGGAACCGAGAATGAGTGGGCGTTTGAGGTTGCTTGGTGGGCGAAGGAGGTGCAACTGGTTGTGATCTAGTGCGACCCTGTGTTTCTGGAACAGGCTGCCTAGTCTGGGATTGCGATCGCTGATAGCGTTCATTCCGTATTTGAGATTGGACCTGGGGTGGAGAAGGTTTACTTTGAGCAGGTGGCGACTCCTGAGATCGCCGCGGCGACTGAAGCTGAGAAGTTGTTGGTTGTGGCAGAACTCGACCCTTGGCAGCAGCGTTGTCACCAGCACCAACGCCAGCAATATTCTGTGAGTAGACTGATGCACTACTACTCTGAACTTCATTGTTTGGGGTTGAGGTTCGGCTTGACGGAGTATTGTCAAACGTGAACGTTTTACCCCTCTTCCACATAGGAACGAATTTCGCGCCATCTTGTGAGGAAGCTGCAGGAGGGAGTGCACTATAAGCTGAGGGACCTGAGCTTCTGATTAAGGTGGGGGTTTGAGAAAAGAAGGTGTAAGTACGTACGAGGTTGTGTATCGTTTGCACGTTCTGAGGAAGAAATCAACTTGACGGTGCTTGGGCCTGAATCACCTCCATCGGTACTACCGAAAAACTTCGGTGGACTCTGACGTCTAACCCCAGTCATCCCGGAAAAGCCACTTCGTCCACGATCAGGTTCGTTGTTAATGGCTTCTTTGAAACCGTTATCACTATCCTCGCTCCACGCTTTACCATGGAGCACTAAAGCTCCTGGTCCGACATTGGACGCTCGCTGAGGAGGATTACTATTGGCAGAATTTCGAGACTCGAACATATCTCGGATAGCTTTGACAGGGCTCTGCGACCGCGGGGGAGGATTGGGTTTGATCGGGCTTGGGGATCTGGCGTGTGCGCGGTCAGGGAAGACACTTGATGTATTAGTAACATGCGAAGGTGGTCCTGGTGTGGGAAGAGGGCGTCGTGTTGGACTCGAGTTTCCGGAGGAAGGTGGTTGTGAGTATGTACGAACAGGATTCGCAGGAGTTGGGGGCACGTTTGGAGGAGGGAACATTGAGGTACGCACATTGCTACCTGTGTTAATTGGAGGTAGCTGGGGGGGATTAGATCCATGAATGGCGGCATAAGCTGTCTGTGGTGCTTGTTGATAGGGTGCCGTCGCCTGCGACTGTGGGACCCATTGTGGTTGTTGGGATTGACGATACTGGGGTTGCGGAGGTGGTGGTGGTTGTGGATGGTATCGTTGGATCTGTTGCTGATGTTGTTGCTGCTGTTGGCTCTGAGAGGGAGACCAATTTGGCGGGTAAGGAGATGGAAGGGATCCGGGTGATCCCCCCTGCATTGCATCGCTCATCGAATATGAATGTGAATGACGAACGAGGGCCGAATTACTGGCAGTAAAACCCGCCGAGCCCAACGAAAACGTAGATGCAGGATTGGAGAACGAGGATGTAGGTGGAGATGTAGGAGATGATACCCCAGGAGTGAGGCTACGAGGAATCGGATCCGTTCGTTGAGGAGAGGGCAAAGGCCGTCGAAAGGGTGAAGGGGTACGAGGAGGTTGAATTGGTTGAACTGGTTGCTGGATATGATGTTGCTGCTGCTGTTGCTGTGGAATGGGTCGGAATCCGTGCCCAGAAGGTCCCGGCGTCATATTCTGAGAGTATGCGTTGGGGACCGCATTTGGGTATGCATTCGGGACAGATTGCGAGTATGAATGCGTCGATTGTGGACCGGCGGTGTATGATCGTTGTGGGGGCATCTGGGCTACAATTTCCATGAATTAGGCTTCTCTTATAAGCGAACCAGGACATACGTGGATACTGGTAGTAGGACATGTTTTGCGAGGTCGACGAGGTAGGTACGAGGAGGAGAGGTTGTCGCGCTCTCGATCATGAACCTGGCACACCAAATTAGGCTATTGTTTGGCAACACTCTCTGAGTCAAGCAACGCGCTCGATAGGAGACGGTACACAGGGGCATTGGTGAAATCTACGGAGTCCCAAGCTGGTCCGAATTCGGACACTACTTAGAGCCCATCTAGTCAAAAGAATCCTACGTAGGACCCTACAAGTGAGAAGTAATGGTATAAGTAGTCTCAGAGAGAGCACCGTGGGATGGCAGGCTTTGCACGAACTTGTCCCAAAGCTCGTCTGAAACCATTGGTGCCGTGATTCCCTCGTCATTGCCAAGCAAAACAAGTAGATTGTCCAGTTGTGGCAGGAGGCGCGACGCAGAGTCAATCTCAAGTTGCCTCTGCTCTGCTACTGAGACCCCACCGCTCTCAGCGTACCATCCAGCATCTTGCTTATAGCATTGCGAAACATAGAGATTGATGAGGTCTTCATCAATATTGTCCTTATGAGCGGAGTCATAGGCGATTCGGTGGCCGATGGCTTGAAGTAGCGGTTGGCACCTTGGCAGGACCAATCTCTCGAATTCCTCAGTGCGGTGGTCGGACAATGTAGATAAGATTCCCCGAAGTTCCTGGATCATCGAGGCTTCATGATGGGCGAGAGTTGACTCAGACTTGACAACGGGTGGTAGCTGGATTCGTCCGAGTAGAATCTCGACCGCGAAACCTGATGCAGAGTGAAGAGTAAGCGGCTGGTTCGGAATTCCATTACAGAAAGCGAAAGCTAACTGACGTATGGAAAGAGCAAGGATGTCACCTTCCGCAATCCCCGCACCTCGAAGATTGTTCTATAATGCAAGTTGCGGTGAGCATGCCCCGCTCACTCCAGAGAAATGGTCTCACATAGGTGGTGGTGATTTGGTTGCGTCCGAAGAGGCCTTGAGCACCACACCTCTCACTCAAGGTGAGTAGAGCCGTCTGGGTCTGAGGAAGAAGGGTGGCCTTCGCAATAGCAGCGATACAATGGCGCAATCCAGGATCGCAGTTACGGGCTGTGAAAATAGCGATGAACGTCTTCATACACGATTTCGTCACGAAAGCCTGTGCGATCGCAGTGAGGATAGGAAAGTGTTGAGTAGGAAATGAGATAATGGGTCGAGGAAGGTGAGTCCGAGCGTCCGTGACATGCCTACGTTTGCTGTACTGTGCAACAATACGCGCTGCCCGTTCTACGACAGGGATGCACAATGTGGCCATGGAGAGGGAACCGATGACAACACGGTCAATGGAATAGAAGAAGACCATCCTGGGATCCTTTGGTTTCTTCATCGAACCAAGGAGTGCTGAATGGGGTAGCCGGACATTAGAGAACGTAGTGATACAGTGTTCAACATAGTCTGAACCCCCTCTGTGTGGTAGAACCCTGGAGAATAGTCGCGTCAACAAAGATGAGCACTGGATGGAGAAGAACTCACTTCGATGTGATGCCTGGGGACATATTTACACCATCGTTTAGAGGTACAATGAAGGGTCTGACACCACGGTCCTCTCCGACAACGATCAAGCGAGCGAGCACGGTCGCAACACAAGGAATGCCTGCCGGTGACGTGGGTGGCATAAACCTAGATAGCACAGACGTTCAAAGGCGAGACTGCCGTTCAAAAGGTGTTCGACTCACTTCGCTGCCTTGGGATGAGGAGTATTCAAGACGAAGGTACCGTCTTGTTGCATGACAGCTTGTGTTTCGATGTTTATCGCATCGAGACCATGTCCGACTTCAGTGAGACAGAACTGTCCACTGGGATGACGGTTGGTACTTGGTAGAATGAACTAGGGTGGGGGTTCATGGTGACTTACGAGACTTCAAAGGAGAGGAGTTGTTGAACGATTTTCGATAAATCCTTCCGGCCCTTCGAATGATTTAATATGGTTCCAACGCATAAATTGAAATGGATCGTGAGTAGAGTGGCCGTGGCACCGTCCGAGATCAACAATGCGTCGTGGTGGAGGTCCCAATACTTCTGTGACAGCGAAATTATGTCATCGACCGAAAAGTCTGTCGACATCGTGGGTCCCGGTCAATAACAACGAGCAAAAACAAGAGCGAACACTTACTGTAAAGCTTAGCAATGGCTTGCGCCCGTTTGTATGAGATACTTAGCTGTTCGGAGAGGGAAATTTCGGTCGCTGGCGGTTGAAATAAAGATGACTGAAGTAAATTGTTCGAACCAGGGTTCATCATGGGCAAGTCGTTGGCGGACAAGACGAGGGTACAACACGCACATACTGGTTGGCTCTTATTATAAACCACAAGCTATTGCCAGCTATCGAACATGGGATCGGACGCCAGCTGCGTTCTGCATAGAAAGTGATCCATCTTCATGGACTGATGGCATTCATGTTGAGTATGTATCTGCGGGACCACTAAGTATGTCAAAAGCAAAATTTTACCAAGTTTGGTCAGTGGGACCTATGAGGTCGGCGTGCGCAGCGCCTGGGTCATGTTGTTTGTACCAGGAGATATCAAACCGCCGGACCAAGTTACCCATTTCTCCGATAACTCGAAGTTCCAGAGAGCAAAATTTGCTTATGTTTAATTCGAGGGAACGTTTTTAGTACCGTACAGCCGCAGAGCGTGCTTGGCAATCGTCTGGTGCTTGTCGAGGTCAAACGTTGGGACTGGCCGCGCTGTGCTTAGTGCTAACTTGCTGCATGAATTGATGCTGTCCAAGTAAAGTTCAACTTCTAGGCGTCCGCATCGACCCTAGACTCACATATTCTGCAAAGAAAGGGTCGCATAAGGGTGCTTCAGTGTCCAACTGGGCACCAAAAGGGGGTAACGTTGACGGGAAAACTTTGTCCTCGAGTGGGCAAGTCATTGCTTCATCGATAGTGTCTCTTGAAGGGATCTATCTCATTGGTGCAATGAAACTCGATTAATTCATTCTTGGGTACGTCTATTAAGCTCATTGCACAGTATCATAACTTCCGGTGCAAGGGATGAAAACCCTTGACAAGGTGCTCAGTTCAGAAGTGATGAGTAAGTCCCTTCTACAAGCGAGCAACGAATAGTCCCGGTTCTCCAGGGAGGCTCCCATGGACAGGCAAGCTTTGAGTGAACTTCTCCCATCGATCGTCAGAAACGATTGGTGCCGTGATTCCGTCATCTTGGCCTAGGAGATTGAGCAGATCGTCGAGTCGGGGAAGTAGCCGAGTAATCGACTCTATCTCCAGCTTTCTTTGGTCGAGTACGGAGAGTCCACCCCTCTCAGTGTACCATCCGGGATCTTGTTTGAAACAGTGAGAGACGTAGAGGTTGACAAGGTCTTCGTCTATATGATCCTTTCGGGCGGATTCGTACGCGATTCGGTGCCCGATGGCCTCAAGCAATGGTTGGCATCGTGGGAGGACCCATTTTTCGAACTCCTCGCTGCGGTGGTGAGCCATGGTAAAAAGTTTCTCCCGAAGTTCTTGGATCATTGCATCTTCGTGTTGAGCTAACATTGAATCAGGCTCCGACGCAGGAGGCAGCTCGATTCTGCTAAGCACGATCTCTATGGCAAAGCCTATAAAGATAGGTCAAAACGCAAGCCGTTTTGATAACAAAGTCTGACGACTTACGGATGGATAAGGCAAGGACATCCCCTTCTGCGATACTCGCGCCTCGGAGATTGTTCTAGCATGGAATTAATTGTAAGCCACTTTCTGAAAGGCTGAGATATGTCCTTACAAAGGCCGTAGTGATCTGGTTGTAACCGAAAATACCCTGCGCACCACACCGCTCGCTCAATGTGAGAAAGGTCGACTGCGTCTGGGGAATGAAAACGGCCTTAGCGATGGCTGCTATACAGTGACGCAAGCCGGAACTGCAATCGGGGCTAGTGAAAATGGCGATGCAAGTTTTGATACATGACTCCAAGACGAATGCCTGGGCGATCGCGGTAAGGATAGGGGCATGTTGAGTGGGAAAGGTGATGATTGCTCGAGGAAGACGAGTGCTAGCATCCGTCACACGTCGACGTTTGCTATACTGGGCGACAATACGGGCTACTCGCTTGATTCCAGGGACGCAGACAGCTGCCATTGACAGAGACCCGATGACAACGCGGTCAATGCTCGAGAAGAAGACAGTCCGAGGGTCTTTGGGCTTCTTGGTCGTCCCAAGGAGAGCATCCTGGGGTAGACGAACATGGTAGAAAGAGGTGATGCAGTGCTCCAGATAGTGCGATCCTCCTCTCTGAGGTAGAACCCTACAAGCAAACACTAAGTCACTGATAATTCCAGAAGCAGACTAAGCTCACTGGGATACAATGCCTGGAGACATTCTCAGACCGTCATTAAGGGAGACTATAAAAGGCCTAACGCCGCGATCCTCTCCACTGACAAGGAGGCGAGCAAAGACAACAGCAATGGTAGGGATGCCACAGGGAGAAGTCGGCGGCATAAATCTGAAAACAGGTTAGTCATCAGCTAGTTCGTGAACGATGCATACGGACATACTTTGCTGCCTTGGGGTGGGGCGTGTTCAATATGAAGCTACCGTCTTCTTGCATGACAGCCTCGGTTTCAAGATTAATTGCATCGAGACCATGTCCGACCTCAGTCAGACAGAACTGCCCGCTGAAATGCCAATCAGAGTGATCCTGGCTGAGGGGGCAGCAAATGCTTACGCTATTCTATAGGCGAGTAGGTCACGGAGGATGCTTGATAGGTCCTTCCTCCCTCGCGCGTGGTTGACTATGGTACCACAGCACAAGTTGAAGTGGATCGCAAGGAGCGCAGCTGTGGCCCCGTCTGAGATCAAGACGGGGTCGCGCTGCAAGTCCCAGTACTTCTGTGTTGGCAGGAGTATGTCGTTGACGGAGAAGGCTGACATAGGTATCGATCAATGAATGATCACACTGAAGGGGGTGGGTCCTACCGTAAAGCTTTGCGATGGCTTGGGCACGCCTATAGGAGAGCCGTAATTGCTGCAGGGGGGAAAGATCGTCGGTGGAGCGTTGGAACAGAGATGTCCGAAGAAGTTGATTGGAATCTATACTCATGATGCGAAGGCAAAATAGAGAGCTGGGGAGTAGTGAAGCAACATCTATAACAAGGTAGCTTTAATAGTTTCTTTTGGCACACAGACAGCACATAGAGATGAAATTTTCGAGTTCATCACCAGTCACCTTCGTCGGACAGCATCGATCGAGGCGTACTCGGTTCCGAAAATGTTGAGGAATTGTCGTCATTCTCCCTGTACATTAGCGTGTCGTCCTCGAGGAAATAGATCCTTTAAAAATTCGACTGATAAGCTAACATGTTGAAATTAAAACCGAATGATGCTACTTACGGCAAGGACGGGGTTGTCGAGGATTGTCCCTGTCACCACACTGTGCACACGAACCGAAGAGCTCGGCTATCAGGCTTGCGGAGGTATCATCGACTCTAGGAAGGATAAGTGAGGCAGTCAAGACGTGCGGAATCATTACTAAAACAAGTGACAATGTGTCAGAGGGGCGAGTAACTACTAGTATAGTCGATTCAGAAAAAAGATCAGAATGAAGGAAACCTTTTATTAACAGTCCAAGATACATAGAAAGTAGTGTCGTATCTTTACCAGGGTGCTGGTAGACCAGACGCCGTCGCCCCGATTTCCGTAAGTTGTGTGAGAGGGTCGAGTTGACCCTTATATTGAGGATGGAACGAGGCATTAGTGTATGGGCAGTGAACCATCGGCGATCCCTTATATATCGGGGTGTATGAGGCGGCACAGATCTCGAACTGTGTGAATTCGTCGTAGGTGATCTCAACAGCATTTCTCGGGTTGCGCTCTCCGGCTGCAATTTGTTGACGGGCCTAGGACGTAGCTCTGAAGTTAGTCACGTCCGATAGATCAACACTATAACTTACCACTGCGACAGCCTTAGGGTCTGGTTTGAGCTCAAGAACACGGCGAGCCATTCGAGCAGCGTGTGCTTGGTTGTTAGCCTTCGCGAACACACGCATGGCCTGGCGGAGGGCGATTTGCAAGTGAGGAGGTTGGAGTTGACAGTGGGTGAAGTAGGCAGCCAGCTCGAGGTTCCGTTGAACATTGTCAGGTTCTTGCTCCGCCACCCGTCTACGCTCTAGCTCAATGCTTACACCAAGCAGATACTCACGCGCAGCAGTGACAGCATCGCGCCACTAGGAAGGGTTCAACATCAGGTACGATGGATGAAGACTGGAACTGACCTGCTTGGCTTCTTCGTCCGAGCTTAGCACGACAAGAAGAAGGGAATGAAGGATTCTGCGGAAAGCTTCCTGTGCCTCGGGGAGTTTGTTTCCCGATACAAGACGATAACCATCATTCAATTCCGCCCGTAGTGACTGCAACGGTCGAGCAGCGACAGGTAGCACACGGCTCAGGGATGATTCTGTGGGATTGCGGCGTATGTGAAGGTGCAGTGGAGGTAGTGATGCCATCGGAGATAGATAAGTATGTGAGGAGCGGTAGATGGCGAGGAAAAGAGGTTTGAGGGGAGTGAAGTTGACGACACCAAGTTGCTTGTTGAGAAGCTAGATAGACTAAGATGAGCAATCAACAAGAAGATTAGGTAGTTCAAAGCTTACCTGCATAGCAGTTTCAAATGAACCAGCGGCAACATGGTCAGCAGCCAACGGAGAGTTGCGGACCCAGTGCTCAGCTTCACTAGCCCCTGGTGATGCACCAGCGCCTAGCTCTTCTTCCTCCTGTTCCTCCTCTTCGTCTTCCTTCCCAGAATGGAACTCCTCAGCCTCACCATCCAATTCCCAACCACCTTCTTCCGGGTCGATATCCTCCTGAACCTCTTCTTCCTTAGCCCAAGCGTCAAGTGCCGAAGATGCAGCGGCAGCATCACCATTCATGTATGAAGGTTCCACGCCATTCTCGAGCATGCCGTTTGCCAAAACACGATCCCAGAAGCTTTCTCCCACATTCACCGAGGGCCAGTTAAGGTTAGCAGTCTCGGTGACAAGTGGCGGTGGTTTCAATGTAGATGCACCGAAGGTTGGAACATCGTCTATATCAGCTGTCGTCAGCCCAGCGGCTTCCAAAATTTCGTCAGCCAAATCGTCTAGGCCGTTGGTCTTCGCGGTGAGATAAGCAAGAGGATCTATCAAGAAAGATATGAAGGAAAATTCAACAGGAATGGCATGGAACTCACGAAGACCGACATCTCTCAGAACAGCGATACGACCTTCAACATCACCCGCATACAATGCATTGTGGAAGCGAGACATCGGATTGCCTCGCGCATCAGCAATCTTCTGCATCTTGGTGAGTTTGTCCGTAGAGCCAGTCGTCAAGTAAAGGAAGGATAGACGATCGAAATTCTTCGTCTGTTGGAGAGCCTTCTCGACAACCTTGATATCATGTAAGGCGTAATGCCGAGGACAGACACATTAGGACGAACCTTGTGGTTACCCTGACTCAAGGCTTGCTTCGCCAGACGCTCCCAACACTCAGCCCGATCGATAGCCTTGGCCGTCTCCATAGCCACCTCCAAGTTGCCACATGCAATCGCCAGTTCAAACCGCGTATTGGTGTCTTGAACAAAGTGAAGAGCAATCTAACTTATCTTTAGAAACAAGCGACACAGATGATGTCGACACAAACCTCGGGGAATCCTTTTTGTTGGAGATAGGCAATGATACTTTGGCCCAAAAGGTTTGAGTTCTTGATGATGTAGAGCATCTCTTCGTGGTTATTCTTGAGAAGGGCAAGCTTGAATCGGTACTCCGTTGGATCAAAGGTGATTGTCCTAGGTCTGGCCGAACGGTCGAGGCAGTGGACGGTCTTGCCTTTGACCCGTGTTAGGTAGACAGGGTTGTCGAGAGTACATATGACACCGTGATCGCTAAACGACATTCTCAGCAAAAAACTTCCTAGCGACGAGGCGCATATACGCACCCTTGCGACAAGCAATATTTGATGTGGTTGAGCGTGGAGTAGATGAAGACACCAGCATCGTCCCAAGCACCAGACTTGATACGAATGGTTTCATGGATCAAGCTCGTCTGTGAGAAGTTCCTGTTGGCGATCGTGATGGCTACATACAAAGTGTTTAGGGCTATTAGATAGGCGAACAGGAAGGGGCAAACTCACTGTGTTTACTCATGAGGGCAACAAGGGAACCATCTGCGTTCCAAACCACATATTTCACTGGCGGGCTGTTGATCTCAGCTATCGTCTTCTGTTGCTGTATGTCATACAACACAACGGAGGAGGTCGAGCTGAGGATCAGACTGGCGGTACCACCATAGAAGATTTCGTTTGTCTGAACCGGAGGCTTTATGGTCTTGAGCACAGAATTGGACAAATCCCGAACTTCGATGAGCTATGAATGGCATTAAGATCGAATCGACGCAAAGGGGAAGCAAAACGCACTTGTGTGTTTTTGTTCAAGACCGCAAGCCTATTTCTAGCCACAAAGATTGCGCTCTGCCCTGGACCTCGCTTGCCATCCGAGCTTGAATCCTTGATATCACCTTGCTGACCTTGGGGAAGAGTAGCAAGCTCGAACAAGCCACCATCACTAGAGATCGTGGTGATCACAGCTCGTTCCGAAGGGTTGTAGCTGAGTGTCCGGGGTGGTACGTATGGGCTACCGAATTTGCGTACGCCCAAGAGTCCGATATCAGAACCACTGTTGAGGTCATACGCCCGAACGTATTTGTCTCGTATGTAGTACAAGGTGTCCTGGTGGACGGCAAACGCAGGGCGCTCACGTTCAAGTTTGAATACGATGAGTCCACTGTCATGTCCAGCTGCGAATAGGTTGAGATTAGGGTGGGCAGCGAGCACCCAGAAACGATCATGTTCGCGTCTGAAAGTTTGAATCGCGGTCCGTTTCCCCAAGTCCCATACTCTCACGGTCTTATCCTCGCCACAGGAAACGATGAGCTCGTGTTTAGGATGGAATAACGCGCTTGATACGTTGTTGAAATGACCACGACATGAGTCCACCTCCCAAGCTCGTGTTTCACTCATTCTCCATATCTTGATGGAACGATCGTCGGCAGCTGAGATAATAAGCGGTAAAGTGGGGTGGAACATGGCATAGTTGACTCCGCGATCGTGTCCTTCGAGAACGTACTTCACGGTCGAGAAGTTGTCGAAAGTTTCAAAGTTCCCGGGGCCGCCTGGTCCTTGATGCCCTCCAGGTCCACCTTGATTGGGCGTGTTCTTGCGCAACCCAGAGATATCCCAAACGCGAACAGTTTGGTCCATAGACGCGGATACGATGAGGTCATCTTTTGGATGGAATTGGGCGGACATGACATAGTGAGAGTGACCGGTGAGGATGGCTATACAGTTTCTTGAAGTGCTGTTCCAGATGCGAATAGTTTGATCGTCAGAACAGGAAAGCTGCAGAAGAAATATTCAGAGATAGTTGATCAGGGATCAGAATTATACTTACAATCCAGGGCATCTCATGATGGAATTGTACTGTTCGTACATAGTCTAAGTGACCATGCAAGGTGAATAAACACCTTCGATTTTGTGGCCGAATGTCTGTTATAACTTGAGTGCTCACGCATATACGCGTAGATATAAGTACACACCCCAGACTTTGATTTTATAATCATCACCACCAGTTACCAGCAGCGCCCTGGACGGATGGATAGCCACACCTCTAACGGGACCTATAGAGTGCGACGATGAAGCACTGCCCAAGCACCTATGGATTCTGACGGACCTTCGTGCTCTTCAAACCGATCCACCAAAACACCCATCCTATAATTCCATAGCTGAACACTCCCATTATGCAGCGCAGCAGCAAGAAGCGGTTGTGTTGGATGGAAAGCGAGTCCTTGGTGCCAGAGTCAACGACCATGGATCCCCAGTATGGAGATTTGCTGACCTTTTACGCGGTTGCTTTTGGACTCGAATTTTGTGAGCATGACCGACATGCTGGGCGACGTTTATCCAGCGGTCCGTAGTCGGTTGAATGTCGTGGTCGTGAAGAAAAGATAAAGTACGTGAATTGAGGCGGCCTGGAGAGTCTACGCGCTGAACGCTGTCGTGGCCAACGACGTGGGAGTTTGAAAGTGGGCTGGCTCGTCATTGAAGCCGTCAAGTGGGCATCGTGCACTGACTGTGGGAATACTTCTGTGATCGTGAGAACGCGTAGTCCCTCAGAGGTCGATCGAGCCCAAACTGCTTCCGCCCGTGGCTCGTTGTCGTCCGCCTTCCGTCCAAATCTTATGGGAGTTTTGGGTCTTGTACCTTTCCTCCTCAAACGCAGGTAAGGCCGCGTCAAACTACGACTAAACTCACTCTAATACTGAAACCCATGAAAGCCCAAATGTTGCAAAAGAGCTTCGTCAGCGATTTCTTCCTTTGAGTGGGCAGACGGTTGCCATGTAAGTGTTCGCGACCTTATCACGGAATCCGACGCGTTTATATGCTCACTGGTAGCGATGGAACCCTTATAACTCAGCGATTTCACTATGCACCTTTTCCCCACCAGTACAAACATGTTCTGGGATGGTACAGGCTAGCGCAAGAACTACAAAACCATAATGTTAAGGCGATATGCGTTTTCGACGGGAAAGAGCGCAACTTTGCCAAAGCACGCGAGGTTTGTTGATTCATATCAGACAAACCGAGATTATTGACGATGCACGCAGGTAGCCCGAAGAAAAGAAGTTCAACGTGTGACCTCCGCTCGCGGTGTTGTCGAACGCGAACGTTTGGCTCGTCTTCGAAAGCTCGGAGTCTTCTTTAGTCGGCTCGACTCTATGGAAATCTCTCAGAAAGAGAATCTAGCACAACTCGTTTCTGAACGCGTTGACTGGGACCTGCATTCCGAAATGACAAGCCCTGACCATCTCGGGTCGATTCAAAACGATGCTTGGTGTCCGGACGCGTCCAGCGACTATGTCACTCATGACGAGATCCTCTCGGTACCCGACACGATCGCCCACGTTTCATCCCGTGCCGCAGACTTCGGCCTGTCACAACACGATTCGTCGTACGCTGATTATGCACTTCCTGACGTCGACGAAGGCACAAGGACACCTCTTGAAGAAATCGTATCGGAATTAACCATGTTGTACCAACAATACCAGAACAGCACGTCAAGCCTGGTCAATCTACCCCCAAAGGACGCGTTCATCCCCGAGATCTCCTTCTCTAAATCCCAGAACCAACTTGCGCGAGATGAAGGTCATTTTTGGAAACTGTTTCTGACTTCTTCCAGAACCAAGCTAGACTCTGTCACTCTCGACACACTCACAGAGCGCAGTCAAGTCCTCTCTTTATCGTATGAGCGTCGGACCAATGCCCCTACTTCTCAAACCTATGCAGAATGCCAGGCTATTATCACTGCGATGGGCATACGCTGTATCGAAACCACGGGTCCTTTCGAAGCGGAAGCTCTAGCGAGCAGTCTGGTAATAAACGGGGCTGCAGATTGCGTTGCCAGCGAAGATACCGTGCGTCCCTTCTTCTTTCCTCCATGTATTGTCGCCAATGCGAATGACTAGGACGTGTTGGCCTATGAGGCCCCCCTACTTCGTAATGTTACCAACCGCAACGGTCCTCTACAAATGATTTCTGGCGTGGAAGTACGCGACGCGCTCCAGCTTCCTCGAGCGGCCTACATCGACTTCCTCATCCTTCTTGGAACAGACTTCTCCGATCGCATCAAAAACGTTGGCCCGGCTCGCGCCTTGAAGTTCATCCGTCAGTATGAAAATATAGAAGCCATTGTTCAGCAGGAGATCAAGTACCCACCCCATGGCTCAGTTGACACATACCTCCAACAAGTTGCCACTGCACGCAAAGTTTTCAACACCTTGCCCCCTGTCCCAGATATTGTGTGTCAGAATACGGAAGGAGTCGACGAATCTCTCGCAAGACGTATCCTACAGCGACATGGACTCGGCCGCGAAGTGGCCGTCGAGCATTGGGACTACAATGCAGCCCTCGCGGGCAACTTTTTCGGTGACGACCCAGCGCTGATCTAGGTTCGGCGATAAAGTTCAGCCGGAGATCCAATTCCTGTGTTTGTCAAGTCCGCGACTTCTGTGCTTCTTTCTTTCTGACTTCATCCACGACTTCATGGGCAAGCGACAAGCTCAAGGCCAAGGATCGTCTGACGCTGTCTCCCTCGTTGCGCCAGGCATATATCTTGGACCGTGCTCTGCGGCTTCATCCACTCGCTTCCTCTCTGCCAATGCCGTGACTCATGTCCTGAGCGTTGGAATCAACCCGTCGTCCAAGGTCGATGGAGTCTCTTACCACCGACTATCCCTAACCGACTCTCAAACATCGTCGATTTCCAAGATTGTTGACTCTGCATGTGAAATCATTGATGCAGCACTCGCCTCTAACAAAGGGACTGGGAAAATTCTGGTTCACTGTGTTGCGGGCATCTCACGTTCGCCGATGGTTGTTGCCGCGTATCTGATGAAGAAGCGCGATATGAGCCTAAAATCAGCTCTAGGGCAGATTTTGCGCGTGCGTCCGCAGATTTCGCCAAACCCGAGCTTCATACAGCAGCTCAAGGATTTGGAGCTGGAACTTCGTGGGGAGGTTAGCCTTGAGGTTGACGAACTACCAAAGCAGCGGAAAGATCGCATGGCACTTTTCGGCAACGATGGGACCGCCGATAGCATTACCCAAACAAACAGTTAACGAAATGCTTGGTTGCTACCGGCCGCGTCTAGCGTAGAAATGTCATGTATTTCAATTTCCTCGCAAACTCCCGATTATGGCAGGCTTCCCCATGCCGTGATGATATCGACCATATCAATCGCCTGTTGACTGGACGTTCCTAAATGAACATCAATGAACATCAACGGCTCCCCTATCGCCCTCTCCACATAGCCTTGACAATCTCTCACATGGCAATCTGGCATCCTCGATTAATCCTAACTGCAGTCAGCCTATCAATGATCGTGACGAAGACATATTGACATACCGAACCCAATCATTTGATGTCCTGCTATGAGATATATTCTGTGTCTGTAATGCCGACCTGAACGGTCTCGGGGGTGTTTGGAAATGGAAGAATGTTCCTAATGACCAGCGGACGACAACGGCGAAGCCCTGCGTAGTCGCACCCCTGTGAACGACGGTCCCTTGGTAGATTCGAGGGTTCCCCATAGGAAGTCCTTGAGCGCCAGCGAGTGTGTACTCTCTTTGTATCCTGGCAAGCTGGGTCGTCGTCCTGAAAACCTTCCATGAAAGCCAATTGCTCGCAGTGGTGCCGTCACGCCACACTCCTAGCGCTTCTCGGCTGTTTATGCGGTCTGCCCACCGAAATTGTTTCCGCCCACCAGCGTAAGTGAAGGTGACATCGTCTGTCATCCTGGCACCTGGGGAAGGTTAGCAATAGTCATACCCATAAGTTAATACGCACGCAGTTGCGTTTCGACTATGTTACAGAGCTGTTGTCTTGAAGGACCCTCTTATATATCATCGACCAGCTAGGACCTACCCCCAACGTTTCCGATTGGATCCCGCGTAGGAACGCCTGACACGCATACATATAGATATCTACGTTATGCAGAACCACAAAGAACATCCATATGCTCGGATGTCGATGTTCTATTCGCTTCCAAGGTCGCCGTCGCCTCCCACCCCATACACATGATGAATTCACAAGCCCCACGCATTTCAATGTCGTACGGCATGTAAGCTTTGATTGGGTACATGATCGATGATCCATCATCCAGCACAGACGGTGCCTATCCCTCAACCAACAAGCGAACTAATTCCAGTGGCGTCGAAATGCTCCGCAGCCACGGACATGAGAGCCCATCGCTTTCCGTCATGGTCATACATGGGATAGATACTCCCATGGCATCCATCTTTCATGACAAGGTCCTGGAAGGACAATCTAAACAACCAAGATCAGCGAAACTGGTTTGAAGGGAAGCTTATGGAAGATTACGTGCAGATTTTTAATATCTTCGTCGTTTCCTGGTTCCAAAGCTTTGCGAAAGAAACGAGAGTGCTAAGGACGTTTAACTTCATCAGCATTGTGGGTCAGGTTGCAAGAATATACCAACATTCAAGCTCTCATCCTTGGGCGAGACTTCATCAACGCCTCCGAAGGCCTTGAGTGAGTTCTTGTGTGTAAAATCATCATGCTTGTACTCATCAGACATGGTCGCAAGTGTGTGGTGATGGGGGTACTGAACCTGGTGGGCCGTATATTTATATGTGCCATGGTACCGCTGGGTTTCAAATTATCTATTGATGCCGGCGAGGAACTTGCCGTCATCTACGTATCTTTCTGAATCCTGAATCAACTTGCCAGCCTTATTAACCTTGTCCCCCTTGCGTTGCAACAGCTTTGCGACGGAAGCTTCGGATTGAGCTCGGTCTTCTTTGTATTTCGCTGAAGTCCAAACAATCGGGACGGACTCCGAAGGACTCAAGGAGTGTTACATACCAATCAATGTCTGTGCAGCCTCAGGTTGACCACTGTATGATGGTGTGATGGTAGGAGGTAGTCGTCGTTGACCTACATCTCCGTTAAAAATAGATCTTTCGCAGCCAATCGTGAAGCTTACATCGTGCGATGAAGACTTTCAGCTGGTTGACACGATCGTCATGCTTCTGGGGGAATTTCTAGTAGAAGTTTTGGATCAAAGTCTGGTATGAAGACACACACCAGGTTGGACCGGCTAGTCCACTTCGCCAATGATGATGGATCGCGTGGTATGTGCATTATGGAGTTTCTGAGGGTGTCGACGTGTGGACTCTTTCCGCATAAGGAAGACGACTCTTCAAGAAGCGATTCTAGGATACCTCGCGAGGTATCACTATTGAAGCGTTGAGTCTATTGGAGGCAAATTTAAGGAGGGGATACGTCACAAAGAAATGTATGAACGATTACCGAGTCAATATAATTGTAGGACAGATGTATAAGGGCCGTGGTAAGGTCAGAAAGTTCTTGGAGTTCTCTGCGTTTACCGTCCTATGATGATCTGGGCTTAGTCTCTCTGGACCATCAAACAGGCGATGCACTCACCACTAATTTACTAACAGTTGACATCGTTGACAGAGCTCCATCTGAAGGCTCCGATGGTAGGACGCTCTGATAGGACACCCCTTTCCTAACTATTAACTTCGCGCGATCGACGAGTTTTGTCCTACTCCGCCTGATATATCAGCGATCACTTCAAAGAGCTGAGTAATACTCATACAACAAAGCATCTACTCGAGGATCAGCTTCTGAAATGCAGAGGGACCTGGCAATCGAAGCTCGGAGTGCAGGGATAGGATCTTCTTGATCCATGGTGCGTGATAGGTTGAGAAGGTGGGCATGATATCCATGCGCGGACTCAGCATGCTATTAGTAGAGCTGGGGGTTGTACGAGCGAGGGGCCTACTATTAACGTATCACGTAGGTAAGTCGTTTGCTTGGGTGTAGTGACCAGTTCCATTGGCTTTGAGGGGCTGACATGGGGCTACGGGTCAAGCTTAATGAGATGGAAGGTCAGCTTGAAGATGAAATGGTACCTGTATCACTATATTTCCCAGACTTTTCCTGATGAACGGTGCAGTCACGCCTATTTGATCAATGATCCGCTCAGCACTTCCTTACCTGAGTTCATCAATCAGGATCCGTATTTCAGAGAAGCGTTGAGATCTGATACTCTCTTTACGGTTGAGGGTTTGAAGAAGAAGCAGAACTTGTCGGATACGATTTTCCTGGAGGCGAAGTTGGTCGACTTCACTTTCTGGGGTTCCTATCAGTTCGATTCATCGTCTCGCCTGGTTGGCACTGACGGGTAGATTCGAGATTGGCGAGGGCTTCGTCAAGCTGCTTCCTATACACAGATTCGCTGATATTTGCTGCATTCAACCGCGAGGTCGCTTTCTGAAGAGCTGTGCGGGCGGTTGTCGTCGAAGAGTCCTTCAAACTACGCTAGAGTGAGTGCTATTGACGTGATACAAACACGATCGTTACAATTCACCGATGTAGCGTACGACGGACGCGTGCAACCTCCTGCCGCCCTACCAGGAGGTCAGACTGACTGGCAACTGGCAACGAAGCCATCGTGGTTCAAACCAGGAAGGGCCCGGGCCGAGCTTTGCAGCAATGTCACATGACCATTCAGGAGCTCAGGAGAACAACTTCGTGAAATGCTGGTTGGGAAGTCGGGGACTGCCATGGGTCGACGGGGTCATCATGGTGGAATAGTTCAAGGTCGTCGCAGTGACCGACCAAGCCAGCGAGTGTGGGGTAGCTATAGCGAGTTAAAATGTGACTTAGAGAAGTAAGCGAGTAGCTGAATAACGCACCGAGAACATGGCCATGGCCGTCCAAAGCAGGAGCTGACCAGGACCATCCAAACCCACTCCCCTCCAGGCTATCCACTGCGCCTGGGAGGCATGTTACGCGACATTCTGTGCCTGCAACTAGTGCAGAGCCGGAGGTAAACGCGAGGTCTGCTCTCCACAGGCAGTATCCAGCGCGAAAGAGAGGGGGAGGAGGAAAGGGAGCGACGCCGGGATAACCCCTGAGTGACCCTATAGGTCTGCGAATGCGGTCATTGCGTTTCCTGGAACTCATGTCTGAACCACCACCTTCAACCCCGTCACCCACGCCTTCCAGTGGTGATGACTACAACGCGTCGCAATCAAACGAGAACGATGCGGTAAACAAGGAGCCCTCCACTCCGCGGCTTCGAAAAGCGGTGACCTCCCTTACAAACTCGGCCAAAAAACGCTTCAATGCGCTTACCAGAAAAACCTTGAAGCTACCTCTGATCGCCTTTCACTCCGACGCCTTAGACATAAATAAACCGCGCGCCGAAATGTGCTTCGTTACGCATCTCAGGTTCGACATGACTCATCTTGAGTTTTCCCATGTTATTCCTGAATCCACTAAACCCAACGACGTGAGTAGCTTGTTCATAGAAATCAATAGAACTCACCCTGAACGCTCTTTAGCTCAGTAAATTGGAATATGCTTGGGGTATGGAGGCCGGCAAACTGAATCCCCATACCCGCCATAACCTCCAAGCCTGTTTGTTTGCTTGCTTCGCCTCCTTTTGTAACGCGAGCTGACCTTGTCACAGTGAATATTGATTTACATCGTTACTTCGATGATAACCCAGCGGGGTGGGGCTGGTTTCCTCCTGCCAACATCATCAAGGACATGGCAATTCACTATCTCTACCACGAGCAAACCCAAGTCATTCTGGATGAGGTATGTCTTCTGTCCCGTCTCCTTATGGATGACAGGAATTCAACCATATCTTGCTCCCCTGGAAGGCCTTCGTCAAGCAAACCACCTTCGAATACAAATTCTTCGCGTTTCCTAGGATGAAGTATGTCGCGATTCGTACCTACGGTGGGCCTTATCCAGGTGGTGCGCGCGAGAAAGACTATAAACATCACGCCTACCCCTTCCATTCCCTCCCGACCTATAATCTCCCCATCAAACCGCATTACGCAATCTTCGACATCGGCAAGAAGCTCGCCGACCACTTCAAGGAAGACAAATACACCATTAATCAGTACAAGTTCACAAGTCGCATCTGGAGAGAACTAGGCTATGAACTTGATATCGAGTTTGGAATGCGGCTCTTTGATTGTATGCAACTGTACCTTCACTGGATGGCAACTATCCTGCCTAGAAAAACCGTGTCCACCGACCCATTTGATCAGGCGGGCCCATCTGGGCCACAAAGCCATGGCTCTTCGTCGCCCTCGCGGACATCCAAACCGAAGACCAGATCTGCCTCACGTACGGCCACTGGAATGCAACTTGAAGGCTCTGGCAAAGAACTCCCTGGTACCATTCACTCCCAGCGCCACATGGATGCTTTAGACCTGCCCATCGATTTATGTCTCGGTGACCCGGATGAAGAAGAGGATGAAGTGTCTAGTACCATGACTGTGGAGGAGGACGACAATGCATTCATGCTTCGCGTCAAATCTTGGTCCGAGGATGTCTCACAAGCTCTTCCCGAACCAAATGGAGCCTTTCAACTCCCTTCACTGTCTCCATCCTCGTCTATGGAGAGTAACGATTCTACAAATAGCCAACCCACCACTGACATAATTGTCCGCGATGTTAATGTCAAGATGGTCGACGATGCGAATACCCATCTCGTGCCTTGCTTCTCACCTGCGTTGATTTGGTAGAGCAGCCTTTCCTCATCCTGACATACCTCCAAGCTCCCCTCCCCCTCCTTCTTGCATCCCTCGGACCAACTCCTCCGTATTACACTCCTCTACCCTATATCACCACCTGTGGTTCACTGTTCTATGGGCCATGGCACTTTCCTTTCGCGTCGGACTGATGGTTTAACATTATTTTTATGTAATTCAGTAGCAAAAATACCAGTCACCTTCACCCCCACCTTTTGGAGAAACGCGAAATGTGATAAGACGCGTTGCCCGAGATTGAACTCGTGTCAGCGCTCAGACACCTTTCGGAGGTTTCTAAACAGCATTGATTTGGTAGATAGTAGCAACGACCAATATTTACCGATGGTGGAACCCGAGATGACATCAATACATCCTCATCTTCTCTTTTGTTTCCTACTCCGCCTGATATATCAGCGATCGCTTCGAACAGCTGCGTAATATTCCTACGACATAGCATCTACTCGATGATCGGCTTCTGAAGTGCGGAGGGACCTGGAAATCGAAGCTCGGAGTAGGGATAGGATCTTCTTGATCCACGGTGCATGATACGTTGAGAAGTTGGGCATGATAGCCATGTGCGGACTCAGCATACTATCAGTAGAGCTGAGGGTTATACGAGCGAGGGGCCTACTATTAACGTATCACGTAGGTAAGTCGTTGGTGAAGTGACCAGCTCCATTGGCTTTGGAGGGCTGACATGGGGCTACGGGTCAACTTCTCAATGAGAGGGAAAGTCAACTTGAAGATGCAAACGGCACCTGTATCACGATATTTCCCAGACTTTTTCTGACGAAAGGTTCAGTCGCGCTTATTTTACTCAGAACTTACTTAGTTACCTGAGTTCATCAATCAGGATCCGTATTTCAGAGAAGCGTTGAGATCTGATACTCTCCTTACGGTTGAGGGTTTGAAGAAGAAGCAGAACTTGTCGGGTACGATTTTCCTGGAGGCGAAGTCGGTCAACTTCACTTTCTGGGGTTCCTATCAGTTCGATTCATCGTCTCGCCTGGTTGGCACTGACGGGTAGATTCGGGATTGGCGAGGGATTCGTCAAGCTGCTTCCTATACACAGATTCGCTGATATTCGCTGCGTTTAGCCGTGAGGTGGCTTTTTGAGGAGCTGTACGGGCAGCTGTCGACGAAGGGAAGTTTCAATTCCGAGTCCTTCAAACTACGCTAGAGTGAGTTCGATTCGATATGATACAAGCACGATCGTCCTACCAGAAGGTCGGACTGACTGTCAACCAAAGCCATCGTGGTTCGAACCAGGAAGGAGACGGCCCGGGCCGAGCTTGACCCAACAACCACATGATCATACTCAGATAGCACAGGAGCTCAGGGGAGCAAGGTTCTATAAAAACAGATAGTATTACTACTGGTGTCTCGAGAAGCCTAATTGCAATCGGTGAAGCCAAGAGAGCCCCAGCCAGTCCAATTGGGGTGGCAAGCGCGGAAGTGATGGGTCTTGTCAATGTTGTTCAACTTCTGGACATCTTCCTCAGTCAAATCGATGATGTTGGCGTTAGCTATAGAACGTCAAAGTTAGACGAAGCATATCTGATTTTGATCAATTGAATATACTTACAAAGGATGCGCTCCGGAGTAACTGACTTTGGTAAGACTGAGAGAAGAGGTTCAGGTAGCGGAAGATGGCATTATCACAAAAGCATACCAGTAACGTTTGGCCTGTTGGCCTGAAGGGAAATTAACACATTCGCAGGAGAGACAGAGTATTTGTTCGCGATTTCCAAGACCACTTCATTCTTGAGTAGGGGAGAGTTGTCAGATCCCAAGGGGGAGTAGGCTGTCACGACAATGCCCTTCTTAGTACAATAATCAACTAGTTCTTGTTGGGGGCAAGAGCTGAACAATCGGTGAGTTTTCGTGGCAAGGACTGTACAACTAAGTGGCTTACGGGTGAAGCTCAATTTGGTTCACAGCTGGGACAACCTTGGCAACAGCCAAGAGACGCTCCAAGAACTCGATCGAAAAGTTAGATACACCTACAAGGGAGATAAGCAATCGAAGTGGGTCGCAAATGAACTTTTCATCTTACCAATCGCTTTCACTTTCTCTGGATAAGCCAAAAAGAGTCTCTCCATTTCCTTCCACGCATCGAGCCAATCGAGCTGGGAATGACGGCTGCCGTGAGCCAGCAATGACTGGTCACGGGTAGTATTTTACGCACAGTCTTATCCGGTAATTCCTTTCCGTCAACCCGTTTCATGGGAGCAGGCCAATGCATGAGCCCTGAAAAAAGGAAACAACTTCAGTGGATCACCACAAAAATATGATTATTGCTTACAGAGGTCAAGATAAGGAGTGTCCAACCAGTTCAGGGAGTCGTTCAAAGCTTTTTCCGCAGTCGACTGGTCGAAGTTGTCAAGTTTGGTCGTAAGGAAGAACGACTCGCGAGAAACACCAGAAGCTTTGATACCCTGGCCAACCTCAGGTTCGTTGGAATACGCCGTCGCAGTGTCGATTCCCTTGTAGCCTGCATTTTTCAAGGCATATTCGACGGCGTGCTCGACAGCTCCGGGCTTGGACTTCCAAGTTCCTGTATGAGATCCAGTAAGTATCGCATCCTGTATGAAATACGAAGCACAAACCAAGGGAAACTGTGGGCATCTCTGCGCCAGTGTTGAGTTTCACAGTCTTCGAGGCAGGCATACTTCGGCTACTATTTGGTGGTGGTCAAGAGTCAAGGGTGTGAGAAGGGTCGACCACTCCGGATGAGCTATTTATCTGCACCGTCATCATTGACATCGATAAAATATGATTATGAAGCATATCAGGCTCCGCATGGATGGATGGAGGAGCGACAAACCCTCGGACTAACGTCGGGGAGAAAGTTTCAATCAAATGATTCAGGGGCGCAACCCACGTGGCAAGCCAAAGTTCCGCGGACTAATGTCTGAGAAGCCGCGCAAGGTTTGAAGTATGTGCAAGTAACATCCAGCGTACTTTACAGTGTATGAAACATAGATAAATTAGGCTGCGATAGAGCCACCCATGAGCCCTAGTCATTCTCAGTCAGCAATGTGGCATCGACGGGAAGATTGAGATTGTGAAGACTAGACTCACAGTACTTTGAGGCGTACTTCACGCTCGTTGTCGATCCAGGTTTACACTGTTGGGCAAGGTTGTATCGAGCGTGAACTTGGTGTTGGAGACTTACAGAGGCAGGTGGTTGTCCTCCAACGGTATCTACCCGGTAGATTTGGTCTGCGAGTTTGCCTTGAACACCGCCGATCAATAGCCAGTCGACATCTTTGGACCCAGTAGGCGCAGGAAGTCCGCCAAGGCGGGCTCCGACAACGAATGCGTCGGTGTTACCCTTCGTTGCACCTTGGGATGTAAAGTCCCATATTGGGCTGATGCCGCTGCCCGTGATGGGATTGGTGATGAAATAATGTTGACCCAAGATGGTCGGTGTCTTCGCCAAATGAAGGAGAGAAATAACTTTGGATGTGGAGATGCCTTTAGGCAAGATCTTCCACGCCGCGTAAAACACGTCTTCAATACTGTTGAATGCAGGAGTGCCATATAGGCAAGAAATATCGAATAATTCAGCGACCGCGCCTGCGCTCCTGCGATCCAAGCGTCAGCGATAAAATTTGTGAGACTATGGAAAGCTTACGCGAAAGTCCCAGCGTCAGTGCATGTATAATTCTGGACGCCGATGGCTACAGATATGTACGATGGGGTCGAAGTAGGTGGCGCGAGGCCGGTTTGGCCAGCTGGGAGAGGCAACTTGGCATTCGAGATATTGCACCCAGAGAGCTTGGGAGCAGGGATAGCGAAGACAACGATTGCTGAAAGGAGGACGAAAAATGGAAGGAATGTCATTTTGAAAAAAAAGAAAGACTGGGGTGAGTGAAGAACAATTGAATGGAGAAGACGAAAAGTCAGCATTGCTCTTGGTTTTATGCATTTCAATCCTGCACCGGCGCACTTCAGGGTCATTCCAGTTTGAGACCGATGCTAGGTAATCCTACGTTTCATTTTCCTATTTCATGTACGAAAAGCCTCCTTGTAACTGAAAAATCACACACTAGATCAACATCACGACATTAAGGACAAGATTCGCCTCGCTCCGCTTCGGCTCCCCCTCATTGTCAATCGCAACGATATAAGCGTAGAGTCGATGTAAAGGAGATATGAGATATGAGTCAAGTTAATTAGGTAGACATAAGCACAATAAAAAGAGACGACGTCGATGGCGACTGCGATGAAAATGCGAGAAAGGTATCGGGCTAGGAGATGGAAAAGGGGCAGGTTGCACCAACGATGTCTCGGTCGACGCCGGTTATGCCAAGGATGCGACAAATAGGAACAAAGAAATAGCTGTCGTATGCTTAAGATACGAGTAATGTGCGAGTCGGAGTGCTCACCGGTCACTGCGTTCTTCGAGAAATGAGTTCATAATGTTTCCGAAGGAAGTTCAGACAATGCAGGGTGTTGTGTCTGGGGGGCGGCTCAGCGGGTAAGGTTGTTAGGATTGGAGGATGGCAAGTCCATTGTAGAAGGCCCACACTCCGTGCACACCGACGGATCAAGGTGCAAGGGTGCTGGAGAGCGCCCCACACGCCACAGGTCGATCAGGGTGTTGGTGAGACGGTCAGGCGGAGCACCTAAATGGCCGAGAATTCACCCCACGGACAATGTCGATTGTTGAGATATAACTGGAGTCGTCTGGTTCTTGAAAACCACGTAGGAGATGGAGGCGATGGGGAAAATTGAGAGGTTTAGATCGATAGATTACAGGACGATATGCTACGATGATTTTAGTCGGATGTGGTTGGTTCAGACCATACAAGTCAATTCAGGGTCAAGCAGCAAGCTACAGCTTAGTGGACAGACCCTCCCATGAGCCCTGGATGAGAGGTCAGCAACGTTCGAAAGAAAAACGCGGGAACACTCACAATACTTCGAAGCGTATTTTACGCTGGTAGTCGAACCAGGAGCACACTGACGAGAGTAAAAGACGTCAAAATCCAAAAGACAGGCATAGAAGTTGGGGAAGTAACATACTGAAGCGGGGGGTTGTCCTCCTCTCGTATCCACCCTGAATACCTGGCTCGCAAGGCCGCCTTGAACACCATTCAAAGAAAGCCAATCAACGTCTTTCGCTCCAGTGGGAGCGGGAATACCACCAGAGCGAGCCCCAACTACGAAGGCATTAGGATTGCCTGTCGTAGCGCCTTGGGATGTGAAATCCCACTTGGGGCTCAGCCCAACTCCGGTAAGTGGGTTGGTAATGAAGAAATGTTGACCAAGGATGACAGGCGTCTTTGCGAGATGCAGCAAGCCGATCACTTTGTCTGCGGTGACGCCTTTGGGTAGGAGCTTCCAAACATTGAAGAAGTCGTCTTGCACTCTGTTGAACTCCGAAGTTCCGACGAGGCAAGAGATGTCGAAGAGCTCGGCGACAGCACCAGTGCTCCTGTATGAATAAGATGAAGGTGAGTAAGATTGCTACGAGCAGAATTGTTCAATGCTTACGTGAAAGTGCCGGCATCGCTACAGGTGTAATTCTGCACGCCAATGGCAACACCAATGAAGGATGGAGATGCAACTGGTGCCGCAAGTCCCGTTTGACCTTCTGGGAAGTCGATGCGAGCATTTGAAATATCGCAACCAGAGATCTTCAAACTGGGAGCGGCGTAAACAGCAGAGACCGAAGCGAGGGCGAGAGTAAAGACGGAGAAGGAAAGCATTGCAAAGGTGTCGAGAAGACAGGGAGGGTGTTTGTAGCTGTTACTCAAAGAGAATTTGCCACTGAGGAGAAAGCTCTCTCGATAGAGAGCCTTTATATTCGTCCAAAGCCGGGCATCGGTGTCCCATATGTCCCAAAATACGACGAATGACTGTCTTAGTCTCGAGAAAAATGACAGACAAGATGGGCGACCTTCTCATGGGGAGCATCTTGAACATTCTGCTGGTGTTCATCAGTATACGATCCCGTGATGAAATCATGACAGGGACGTTTCATAGAGTTTACCCATCAATGCGTCAACGGGGAAGTTGGGCGCGAGAATCGTAGCATGCACAGTTGAATGGTATGCGAAAGTTTTAACCGCGAGCAGTGTTGGGAGGACGGCGTCCAACCCCGACGGTGCGGTCCGCGAGTGCCACGGCCAAAGGGCTGTGGTATGCACGTTTACCAACTCCAGAGGGAAACACCGTTGGATCAGTGCCTTGGCATTTATGAACCATTATACTGATATAAATAGCGTGGTCATTTGTCCCATTGGCGTTGGTTCCTGTGAACCAAGCACGCGAAGCAACACTGACGAGGAAAGCCACAGTTGCTTCTGCCAAGAGAAACAGAGCATGGCTCCAAAGAATCTTCGAACGCTGGCCCGGAGTCCAAACCCCGAAATATTGGAGAGGTTCTCAGACCCGCGATGGTTTGCACTGAGCCCGCAGAGGGGCTGCCATCTATCGTCAGCATTCTGAGAAACAATGAGACGCCAGTAAGTAATTTACGCCAAATGCCTGATGATCGGATTGGTAGCTGTAAACCGCGATCATTTTGACTCGGAGGCGAAATGCTGTTGCGTTGGTGATGATGAGAAAACGAGGTATATTCTTCACACGTTGAGCGACGCGAGTTGCGATCATACTCGATCAACTCTTCGAGCCGCACCAGGGCCTTAGGCAGCGGTCGAACGTGAGGAGGCCCAACCTGAGGTTCGTCAAGAGGGCTGACATTCGGGGTGCATCCATCGAAAACCATGGGATATCGAAAGACGATTGCCGTCGTGCCTTACGAATCAAAGTGATCAGTGCTTGAGCACCGGAGCTTGAGCACCGAGTCCTAACAGAAAGGATCCTGCCCACTTCAAGGTATGATCAGGCGTTTGGCAGTTATAGGATGTGTGATCCCCGCGCGAAACATCACGTCAAGTTGACTCTACTTGATGGCGTAATTGACATGGACACTGACATATAAAGGAACATTGCATTAACGAACAACACATCTTTCTTTCTTTGATGACGTGCCTGACAGGACGGGAGGTCGAGATGATGAGATGTACCGTGGGTCAGGTATTGAATTTGAAGGTTGAAGACTTGACGGAAGTGGGGCGAACGCGCGGCGTTAGGAACGAGCCTACGTAGGGAGTTCCGCATTGGAAGGGGAGGAGATCCGTAACGGAGTAGCACCAATGTACTGGATAGCGTCCCTCGACAGTCCATCTCGTTTACGCGGTTACGGCAGCGTACATCAGAAGCCTATACCGCATGTATCATCATGACAAACGCCGCCAAGTGTCGACAGCAATTGCACCCATGAGAAGGAGCAATAGGCAAAACATTAGGGCGCGGAGGTTCACACAGTGAACCTCGGAATAGCTGGGTCCGAGCCAAAGCCACATGCTGGCCACCGCTCTGAGAGGAGTCATGTCGAGTTGGAGGGTATCGTTATAATTTCTGATTCGTGGGTCGGATTGAGGTTGATGTTCCTCGGTCTCTGCCATACGACGTAGGGTTACAGTGTACCAAGCAATACCAACGCCAGAGCCAACCAATTTGACTTGTGCGATTTCATTCCAAAGCCAAGCACATATGCCTGATTGTGGGGCCACCGAGTTCATCTCTACGAGAGGTCGCGCACCAAAAGAGGCGGTAGATGGGGGCGAACCCTTTGCCTCTTGTTGCCGAAGGAGTAGAGGTAGCTCGGGGAACATAATCGAATAGCGACCGATTCCGAGAAGGTCTGCATGCTTGCTTTGGAGCGCTGAGTACATTTGAGACGGCGCAGAAAAACCACCAGTCAATAAGACCAACGGTCTAGGGTGATCATAATGGGCCTTGTCTAGAGCAGCCAGGGCTTCTTGGGAAAACTGGGAGAAGAAAACCTGCCTCGGTGACAGAGTCTGACTCGCCGCCATGAATTCTGTAACCAAGTATGTCAAACGACAATGGATATGCGCGTATATGAGCAGTACGTGCCTGGATTCTCATAGTCACCTCCACTGATTTCGATGAAGTCGACATTACCGGAGGATGCTAGGCCGACAACATGAGCTAGAGCATGGTCGACAGTGGCACTTGATGCGTAGTCAGCGGCGTTGATTTTGACACCGATAATAAACTGCGGCGGTGCTTCATGACGGACTTGAGTGATGATCTCGTTAATGAGTCGTAAGCCGTTCGCAACGCTATAGCCATCTTGACGCAAGTTTGTCTGTTCGAGAAGGTCGGGACCCATGGAGTAACGGGATGAGCTGAGACGTACCTTGGCTGAAAGGAACTGAGAAAGTAAGTCTAAAGGCGCGTATATCAGCAAAGTCACGTACGGTGGTCAAGAAGGGCACCAACATCCATGCGCAGCATGTAGCTGAATACCATCGAAGCCTGCCTGAATAGCGGTACGTGCTCCTCGAACGAAAGCGTCGATCACGTAGTCAATATCGGCCTTGCACATAGCTTTGGGTGTTCGGAAAGCAAGACGGTGAATCGCAGCTGAAAGTCGCGTAGGCGAGGAAGAACCGACGCGTATCGCACTCGGTGCAAGTGGTCGCGAAAGATCGAGGCGTCCACCAATCACGTTCGCAGACTGTCTGCCTGAATGAGAAAGTTGCATTATTGCCAAGCTCTTGACTGACGTATGCATCGCAGAAGCTAGCCGCTTGAAAGGTTCCAGAGACGCGTCCGTCAATTTCTTGGGAATGACGAGATCCCGGCCCAAGGTGAGATGGTCACCACAAACTTGGACATTTCCGGTTACAATCATGCCCCATTCTGCGCTTGACCACCGCGAGTAGATATCCCAATGAAGTGGGTTTGGAGGGCCTCCAAACAGCGACGAAAGGTGTTCGTACATCGCGACCTCAAGTGAACTTCAATGGATGATTTCTCAACCCCGAGAGCCAGAGATTGGACTCACCTTGACCAAGCGATTCTGAATGAAGCGACCGCATGGGAAAGAGGTGGGCTGGAAGACTGGCGGCGGGTTTCGCTCTCTCATTCCTGCGGCATCGGATGAGGGTCGTCGCTGGGCGTCAATGGCGGCGTTTGGCCAGAAGCCCCTTTTGCTCATTCCGCTAGGAGGCACCCTCTCTGCATCTCAGGAAGACCTTGTCAGCCTGTACCCCAACTGTGTACTATGGAGACACATCGAACGCACTCGAAATGTCGAGTGAAATACTTAAGAGAGCTTAGACCCTGCGCTGATTGCTTCGTCAATACTGAGGCGGTGTGGACGACAGAGCGTTTCTTGTCAAGACAAACAAAAACCTAAAAACCGACACACTTAAATAAGGTAGAGTAGTGCTGCAGTCAAAGTACAAATTATATATCTGCAGCCCTTGTGCAGCCCCCCTAGATACGCCGATTATAAATCAATATTTACCATGGCTCGAGGCTTTCCAGCCCCCGAACCTTAGAGCAGCCAGTACTTATAATGTGGGGGTGATGACGTGCTGCGGTAGTCTGATTGCTACCGAATATATAATCAAAGTCTGACCAACTAGCAGAGGAAAGAAGACGGGTGCCGAGACAAGCGTTGATGGCCTAAAGAAGCCGTCGGCCTGGAGGCATGGGCGAGGTGTTCAAGCGTGTCAAATGTGTCCCTAGGCCTGTGGCTCGTTTGGTCGGATGGTCCGGAGGACAATAAGGTGCACGGCAAGGGAGCTCAAGGCCCAAAACACAGCCGGAAGCGTACACATAGAGCCGGTCCTGATGGACATGAGAACGAGTAGGCGCTGAAGGCATTTTGGGGTGGCTATCACGTATGTCAGTTCTGAGGGCGACTTCCTTCAAACTACTCGATATAGATGATCAAACATGGCGAATCCATACACGAGGATGAACGGCGAGGGTTGTGCGGCTGGATGGCACCGAAATATCCCCCGCGTCTTCGAGGATGATGGAATTCTCGAGCATTTGCTAGCCCCGATCCTAATCTTTAACATCGTTGAGCGAGTTAGAATGCTTCATATTGAGGCTTGAGTCACCTCGAGCAGAAAGCATGTCTTCCGCACTCACCCACAGCGTGTCTTGCTTGCAGGTACTGCTCAGAGCGATAACGGACAAGAGAAGCGACTTAGGACGAGACTTCTTGGAAGTAATGCTGCGCGCCAAAAACGCCCAACAATGAGCGCTCAGTGGCGCCACACAATCGTCTCAGGCCACTGGGCACCCGCTCCAAGGTTGTCGTCTCCAGTCTCCAGAATGACATCAGTGTCCTCCAGTCCCCTATCTGAAGGGGTATATATGGGTGCAACGGCGTGCCTCAAGCATAATTAGTAATTACACCATGGCTTCAACAGGATCACCACACACCAGGAATTTGGTAAGGTTACCATGCCAGAGAAGAACAAATGACGCTAACAATCTTCGTAGGCCATAGTTTGCGTTGGGGCTATCACTCTTGCAGCGGGGGGTATGTTTGCTGCAGGGCGAGACACCAAGGCGAAGGAAGGCAACCACAAATATGGTTGAGTAGAGAGCACAGATTGCGTTCATCATTCAGTCTAATCACGCCTTCTAGTTGCACCGGAAGATCGCCCATTGAATTCCTCTGAGGTAGCAAACGCGGTCAAAGTACCTAAGCCAGGAAAAGAGAGAGTGTCGACATAAACATACAGGAACTTGGAGTAACACAATTGCAAATCCGAGAAATTAGAGCCTGGGTCGGGTAGATTGAATAAATGAGAATGAAGCACGATGACGGCAAGGCCTACGATGTACAATTACGCGCGAGTGCGTTTGCCCAAACCAAAACTTCTGACCCAATCTCGTAGCCACGCAGCTCCACGGCCCTCACCAACGGCAAGACGCGTCTTAAGATACCGCGTTGAACGACTGCGCAGGCGTTGCATGAATGGCACGAGAAAATGACCTGCTATCCCCCTTGGAAGCTTGTGAGTCCATATTTCGAACGTGTCGCTTATAAGATCAACATACCAGACGGCACCTTGGATGAACGGGCTAAGGACTTGGTCGCGCGTAGTGATCCAAAAGACCTTTGACCAGTTTATTATCACATCTTCACGGGATTGACCCAATGTAAGATTCTGTCGAGAAGCGGTGGATTCAACTATTTCATAGTCAACCTCCTTCGGGTGCAGCTGGGTGTTGGATATGTTGTTTCTCTGTATTTTGACGAATGGCGAAATACTTTTGAGATAACTGTTCTCGAAGCGAAGATCAGGGATATTCGGGATGCGAGGAGGATGGTCTGTAGGAGTTTCGGGCATAGTTCAGTGTCACGCCCAGGCCTGTCACGCGTTACGAATGGACGAGTGGATTTTGGTCACACTCGCCAAACACTTCTTGTCCTAAACCACCACCACCTTCTTCAAATACGTTTCGCCCTTACCGACACTCTGGGGGAACACATAAAAGGCTAACTGCGTCGCCTCGCAGTAAACAAGGCTCACGTTCTGGATGGCTAGCAAGGAAGAACAAGAGACATTGCGTCTTCTTGTTCAGCATGTCTCGAGAGCGTTTTATGAGCCCAAGTACACCATTATTCTCGACCAACTCGCACGGCATCCGGTGTAAGTAGGCTATTCGGATGCCTGGGACCTATTTCATACGTCTTTCGGTATTTACTCACCTTTGAATAGCCTCAAGGACGATGACCTGGCTGGTCGGATGGGCCTTCAGTCAAAAGAATTGAACAAGCTGATGGCTGTTTTGTCTAATGATCGTCTTGTAAAAGTGTGCGTATATCACCTTCTGCCATCACGTCGTTTTGCTTATCGCAAAGGCGCTCCAGTTACCGTCAAAACGAGCTGAAAGAAGGTGCCCAGCGATCGGTCGGCAAGCAGTACTACTACATTGACTACGAAAATTTCTGCAATGTGGCCAAATGGCGCGTCGCAAAAATGTTCAGCATCATCGATAACACCCTTCGCAATGTTTGTCTTATTTGCAGGTCTCGGAGAACAAATGGGCTCACGTCGGCGTTTCCAGGAACTCGAGCACAAAGGGTACATATGCACGCAATGCAAGCACTCTTACAATCCCCTTGACGTTGATAAGCTGCTGGATCCCGTCCGAGGCGAATTCGTTTGTGAGATATGTCATGGAGAGGTTGTGGATAATGAAAACGCAGAGAGTGTCATAGGTAGCAAGGATAGAATGCAGCGGTTTAATAATCAAATGCGATTCATTCGAGACGGCTTACAGAAGAGCGAGGCTATGGTTCTCCCTGCGTACGTCGTTCCTTTCTTTCTATGTATTCCGTGAAGTGACCTTTCGGTGAAGTTTCGACGTTGCGGCCTGGGTCCAGTCGAACACCGTGTCCGTCGACGCCCAAAAGAGTGCGAATACAGAGTCTAATGGGCTCAAGATTGCCGGTTCCGACCCAAGCCAGAGGAAGGACGATGGTATCGGCGTCATGATCTCCATGGACAAGGACGAACATACGAAAAAGATGGAGCGAGATGCGGAAGCTGCTGCGAAAAGGCAGCAAAACGCGCTTCCATCGTGGCATCTCAAAAGTACTATTTCTGGCGACCTCACTGCGCTTGGTATCAAGGAGTCTGCGCGAGAACAGGTGTTGGGCACGGGGTCGAACGATGACTTGTTGAAGGGTCTGGGGATTGTTGGCGGTTCCAAGCCGGATCAGACCTCGATAGTGGTCGAAGACGTCAAGCCCGTCGTGAACGAGGAGGTCGACTGTAAGTTTTCAGCGTTCAACGTCTGAAGTATAGCTAACGTCGACTTTTGGCACTTAGACTATGACAGATATTACGCCTCATTGGCAGCATCTGCCAATGCTTCAGCTCAGGCCACGCCGTCCGCTACCAGCGCACCTTGGGGTGAAGAGTTTAATGCGAATGAAGACGAAGACGATGTCAAACCCTCTGTTGAATATCTTGACTCACTGAATGATTATCGGAAGCGCTCAAGGTCTCGGGAGGATGAAGGGCCAGTGTTGAAGGCTAAGCTCGCGAAGGTGGACTCGCTACCTTCGCTGACTAGTACGAACGGCAATGGTCACGCGAATGGAATGATTGTGGAAACCTCCCTCGACACCAACGGCAGTGGGCCGCAAGGTGACCCGATTGTCTATGGTATGCCCATCTCCCCCAGCGTCGAGTCTTCCACTCATTTTGAATTCTAGTGAACGGTAAACCCGTCCCGTACTCGCAAGTCACTGAAGAGGATCATGATCTCATGACTCCTGATGAATATACGGCATTCTTTGAAGTCATGCAGGCTCATTCGTGAGTCCACGCCCTGCTGCATGATGGGGACTTGTGGCAGCATTTGGAGTATTTATAAGCATCTTCGTTTGGACGTTCGTTGCATATATTCTTTCGTTCATGCATGTTTAGATGTTTTGTAACATAGAAGGGAGTTAATGCAATGTGTACAACACATGTTTCGGATGCAGGATAACAGGATCCCCTTTGTATTCACAGAAGCCATCTAAAACCTCCGCGGTGCACACAACTAGAAATGTGCGTTCACCTTTATTCCTTTGTCAAAGAGGTTCTAACATGTTCCAGGAACTGAGACCCACCGACTCCTCTCTAGCGCTAGTACTTTCCGGATCCACATCCGAGTGGATGCTTGGCTCATCTGAGCTGTTTACGCCTGTTCACCGCGCTCAGACATCGAATGTGCTAGCAAAGTTGAACAAAGCAAGACGAACTGCCAGGAATGTGAGTCGTGGTTACATTTCCAGAATGCTGGTTCGTGGTGGTGGTTATGTTATTTGAGTCTCTTGTGTGAGTAATGTAACTGGTGTGGTACGTCGTCTGATCTCCAGCAATATCGTTATAGACTTTGATATTGAGGGTTGCGTTATCCTGGTTGTAGAGGGGCATGCTTATGGACGAGTGGAAGGTGAGCGGCCTCCATCCCACGGTCTTCCAAAAATCTAGATGGCTTCAATTCGCTCTTCTCACAGGCCGCATAAAGACAAATGGGCGTTTGATTGCAATACTAGGGTGGCGCTTAGGGCGCCGAGAATCACCTTGCTTCAGCTATAGCTTTGTGTGTACATGACATGTAGTGTCGAAATAAAGACAAATGGGCGTTTGATTGCAATATCGATAATCACAGCATGTCTCACCCAAAGCGTTCGCTACGAAGCTAGACAGCATTCTTTCACAAACAAGCGCCGCCTACACCATACCACGCTTCCTTCCATGCCATGCCGAGGGGTCAGTCTAACTTTGTCTCCAAAACATCGCCGTGCTGATGTTGACCCCGCCATCCAGTGTTCTCGTCATCATCAGATAGGTTATCGTCCTACAAACGGACAATGGCTCTCTCCCACTAGCTCCCGATGGTCCAATCTTATATAATGGCCCTTTCAGCCGGAACCATAAGCTTAAGCCTCGCCGATATCCAGGATGCCTTATGACAATCAGGGAAGTACCCACATTCATGGCAATTATAACGATGTTGCTGGCGATCAGTCCAACAACTGGTTCAACATGATCTTCAATGTCGTAACTGGTGAGTGACCTCCCCGACGCTTCATTCACCACCGCTCGGCTGAATAACATGACATGATCTAGCGGCTCAGATACTGCTGCCTTCAGTATCCAAACACGCATCATTCAACGCCACTCCGAGGCATCACTGTGCACCTCAGACCCGTGTCAAGCTTCTGGAAGAAATCAAAGTATGGGCGATGAACCCCTCGACAAGCAAGCCGATATACTGGCTTCATGGTGCCGCGGGCTTGGGCAAGACTGCCATTGCACAGAGTTTCGCGGAGGAGTGTGCCACTTCTGGGAGTTTAGGTGCCAGCTTTTTCTTCTCGAAGAGTGACAAGGAACGCAACGATGTCCGGAAGTTGTTCGCCACCATCGCGTATCAACTGTGTCTGGGCTCACAGGATCATGACTATCGCACTCGCTGTGTGCTCGACAAAGATCCTAAAGCCGTCTACGCACTGTAAGGGGTTTCCCTTATCACTCAATTCGCATGTTGATTTTCTGCGATAGCCCCGAGAAACAGCTAGAGAAGTTGATCATCGAGCCGTTAGCCGATGAGAATGAATATCAAATAGTTGTCATCGATTCCCTCGACGAATGCGACGACCAAGACGCTCTTGAAGCTATCCTCCCACTCCTCATCAAGGCGGTTTCTAAAACACATCTTCGCTTCCTCATTACCAGTCGCTTGACCACGTTCTTCGCCTCCCTGTTCCAGGAATCCATTGAGGAAATCGAACCTATCGACCTATACCACCACGATGCCAAGGAAGACATTCGTGTTTTCTACGACCTTTCGCTCAAGAAGATGGCAAAGGATAGGCAAATGGACGAGCACTGGTTCACTCCAAATGAACTAGACCGACTAGTAAACGGTTCAGGAAATCTGTTCCTTTATGCTTCCACGGTCGTTGGCTTTATCAACAGTGCGCGACAGCGCAACCCGCGGGCTCAACTGAAGGCCGCTCTGAGCGTGGAACCAAACCAAGCCGATGGTATCTACGGTCGTTTAGATGCCTTGTACAGAGGAATTTTGTCTAATATTCCGCAGGATGCCTATCGCAGTCTCACCTCCCGCGTCATCGGCACCGTTTGTCTTTCGTTCTACCCACTGTCTCCTGCATCCCTCGATGGACTACTGGGCTTGGACAGAGGTGATGCCTGGCAATGTCTTCAAGACCTCCTTGCATTCTTTCAGGTCCCGGATAAGGCAGATGAAGAGAAAGAATGTGTTCGTCTGGCTCACTCTTTCTTTCGTGAATTTATCACCATTCCCTCTCGATCGAAGCCCTACACAGTCAATTTTGAAGCCCACCATGCGTACCTGCTGTGCAAGTGCCTCGACTTGATGTTAGCTTCGTTAAAGAAGAACATCTTGGAACTTCCTGGGGATGGAGATATCGCCACCTGGAAACCAGATCAGATTGCGGAACGTGTCTCCAAGAAGATCGGTAGCGTTCTAGAGTACGCCTCTCGATCCTGGTACTATCACTTGAAGAATGCTTTGGTCACCGAAGAGGTTATCAAGCGGCTGGAAATGTTGATGGAGCGGACGATATTCTACTGGACAGAGTTTATGAGTGCCACGCTGCGTTTGAATGATGTACCCGATGTCTTGAATGCCCTGTGCAAGCTCGCTAACGTACGTATCCCTCACAGTCAGTCTCCATTTCATCACTGACGACCCGCAAAGAGATCGGAGCTTCTCGGAAAGAGAGCGAAGGACTTCAACGACGTTGTCACCAAAGATATAGCTCGTATCAGGAGATGGCCTTTGAATGTCTACACCCGAATTGTACCATCGCCTCCACCAGCTCTTCCAGTTGCACCGCCACCACCACCACCCCCAGTTGTCCCAATCATACCCCTACGGCCCCATTCACCAGATCCCCCTGCTTACCCTCTTACCCCCAATTCACTGAAAGCACCAGCAGACACCTCCAATCTCATCAGTTTTCCAGAACCCTATTTTTACCCAGACTCGAACTCACCCGCAGCCGATACGATTTCATTATCAGATAGTCTCAGGAATTGCGAGCTTTTGATGTCTCCCCCTTCGGGGAAGAGGGACTTGGAACCCTATGTCGCTCCAGCCCATACCTTCGCTGAAGATACTACGTGTGCCTTTTGTATGGAAGACTCTGGAAATGTTATTATCCTATGTGTCTCAATGGACGATGGACCTGTCACTATAGTAAGCGTACTAGCCATCTCGACATTCCTACCAGATCTGAGCTAACGAACCCCCACAGTGTGAAGATTGTTTATGTGGGCCACTTCGCCTCGGCCAAACTTTCAAGCTCTTCTGGCGATCTGTCAATGTTTTCTTTGAACCGGAGCTGAAGCCTTATACGACTAGCTGTGCCCAATGTGGTCGGTTTGTTGGAAAGAGAGGTGGATGGATGCATTGTATCGGATGCGAACATGAGCCCGAGCTTGACCTGGTGAGTTACTCTCTTCGATTTCTTTCTATTTTCCCGGGCCCATCATTATGCTTCCACCCTGCAGTGCCTATCCTGCTACGGGAAGCCTGGGGCTGCAGAGCCTGATTGTGCTTTTATCCATTGTATCCCTTCTGCATAGAATGTGATGCGAGAGCGATGGTTCAGCAGACTTGGGCATTGTTCATGTTGCAAACATGATATGACAAAATTCTAATAATCCTTCTATCTCGAAGATACTTAGTATTGTTGCTTTCTGATACAGTGGTGGCTCGGGATGAAAATTAGTCAGTGCCTCGCCCCAGAACATAACCACGCAATTCGGAGCTCCCTCCAAGTCTCTCAGTAGAGATTTTGAGGGCGTCCGATGTGTCTCCATAGTACACAGTTTGAGTGCAGGTTGGAAAGTGATTTAAATTTCAGCGTTTGAAGTTGGAATGGAATGGACGCGGACGTTGCGTCGATGGCGGCGGACTCGACGCAAAGTGGATGGTGGAAAGTGGACGGCGCTAGTCATAGACGCCCTGCACATGTGGCCGCGCGTCCTTTGTTATTTCGACAAGGACCTAGCGGACTAAGACCTCCCTCTTAGTACTACTTCCAAGAATCACTGTCCTAGGTGACCTTCATCTGTTCCCCCTCTTGTTATCGCTCTGACGGCACTCTAGAGGCATGCTATAAAGTCTGGTGGCCTTACCTGTTACTCGAGGCGATGTACTTAATACGCGGCGCTATGAATCATTCTATTGTGCCCAGCAATCAAGTTGAAGATTAGGATCTAGGGTAGAATTTGCTCGAGCCTTCCATCATCCTTGAAGACGCTGGGAATTTCTTGCTGTTATCAAGCCGCACAAACCTCATATGTGATCCTCATGTGGGTATGCATGTCAGTCCTCATTTACACTCGTCATGTCTGACCCATCCATATCTAGTATTTTGAAGGAAGTCGCCGTCAATGCTGACATACGTGATGGCCACCCCATGATCCAATCAGCGCCTATCCACTCTCATTGCCTTCGGTACCGGCTCGAAGTGCGCGCCTCAAGCTGTATCTTCGGCCGTGAATTCCCTTGCTCTACGACTTGTTGCATCCCTTTCACTTCCCTATCTGTCCGAAAACGTTACTTGTGGCGGCCTCGCTCAAGCCTTGCTCAGATACGTTTGAAACGCAAGACATAGCTCCGCGATATGCCTAAGTGCTAAACCACCACACGTCGATTGCGTACCCGTATACGTATGCACGTATAAATACCTACATCCTAGAAGCTACCTTCAACGAATGTCCCTGCTCTTCTTACCATGTCTTCTGGAAACGGCTTTGTGAACAACGGACAAACAAGCATTGACACCTACAATGACGTCGCAGGCAACCAGCACAATACATTTATTCAACCTCGTGATGGTGAGGTATATCCACTGTTCATCGCAGGTCGTATCTCAACAACGTGACGATGTTTCTAGCAACGGATATCCTGAAGCCGTCTGCTGTCGCCGAGGCCGCTTGGGACTCAGCTGCAAGGTACCCCGCTGCGGAATGTTACGAAGGAACTCGAACTCGCGTTGTGGATGGTATGATTGACTGGGTAACAAGCCCGGAGAGTCAAGGCAAGATGTACTGGCTCACCGGAGCAGCTGGCCTTGGAAGGTCATCCATCGCCCACACCCTGGCGAAACGCTGCAAGGGACAGGATATCTTGGGAGGCTCTTTTTTCTTCTCCGCCGACGATATCAAACGAAACGATGCTCGAAAGCTATTCAGCACACTTGCGTACCAACTCTGTTGTACTTCCAAGTACCACAACAAACGAACAACCAAGGAAATTAAAAACGACCCAAGCATTGCAGACAAAGGGTAAGCTTTATGCTAGTCGTTACTGACATCCAATCTGATTTTTATCACGACAGCCCCTCTGAACAATACGAGTTGCTTATCAAGAAAACCGTTGTGGGCTCGAACTTCCGCCGACCCGTCATAATTCTAGATGACCTCAACGAAGGTGGCAGTGATGAGATTCTTCAAGGGATTCTACCCGTACTACAGATGGCCTCCCAGACAGCACTACGCTTCGTCATAACCAGCCAAACTACACCGATCATCCAGAACTTTCTGCAAGACCACTCCGAACAAATCGACACCCTCGATCTCAACGCTCAAGAAGTTGAAGTCGACCGTGATATTCGTCACTTCTACGTCTCCAAGTTCGACAACCTCAGCCGATCTCGTCGCCTCAGTGATTGGTACACCAACCAAGAGATCGAGCAACTGGTTGCTATATCTGGAGGGTTGTTTCTCTTTGCCGCTGTTGTTGTCAAGTACATTGGAGAGGGAAGGTCGCGAAACCCCCGCGCACGCTTGGAGGACGTTCTTAACATCAATATTCACGCTATGCCAGAAGTCCGCGACCGACTCGACGCCCTTTACAGGCGAATCCTATCCCAAATACCGAAGGAAGACTACGAGGTGACACGGAAACTCATGGCTACCGTTTGTCTAGCCTCCTTACCACTCACTCATTCGGACCTAGACGTACTCCATAACCTAGAGAGCGGAGACGCTTGGAGGTACTTACAGGACTTACATGCATTCTTCCACGTCCCCACGGAAGACGACACCAAATCGCCTGTGCGCCTTGTGCACAGGTTTTTCCGTGCCTTCATCTTCGACTCAAACAGGTCCCACGAGTACGGCATTGATTCCGAAACTCATCATGGGTATCTGGCCAGCAGGTGCTTGGCGACCCTTTCCAAAGAGCTTCATCGGAACATATGCAACCTTCCACCTACGGGCTCACGGCAGAACGCGCAGATGGACGCCTTGATCAAACAGCGGTGCAGTGTGTCCATTACAGGCGCTCTTGAATATTCCTCGCGCTTTTGGTACTATCACCTTCGATTCGTGTGCGACGACCCGTCACAAGAGGCGCTGATCGCCTTGCGCCGCTTTTGGATGAGATCGATCATCCATTGGATCGAAACTATGAGCCTTTTGGGTCGGCTTGAAGAAGCCATCCATGTTGTGCGAGAAGTGTCCCCCATCATTGAGGTACGCATTCTGAAACTTTATCTCTTACAAACTCTAATTGAATGGCGCTCGTTACAGATGCTGAACAATACCTCAATCATCCAGCAGTCTCAGAATGTCTTAGAAGCCACGCAGTCAGAATATTCTCAAATCCTGAATTGGCCCTTGAGGATCTACGACCTTGGTCTTGCCGAATGTGTCGAAGATGACCCTGTAGCCCCCCCGGCTGTAGAAGAACCTCAAGAAGAACGTGCAACCTCGGGCCCCGAGGTCATGGTTGATGAACCTTTCCCACCAATTTTTCCAGAACCTGCACTCGTCCTTGAGCCTTTGGCTCTTCAAGAAGACCCAATTCTGAGACCCCAAAGACCCTCCCCTCTTGCTCCCGTTGTACGAGATGTCGATGAATACATCCCTCTGATGCATACAATATCAGGAGGTAACAAGGATCGCGGAGCTGCCGTAGGGCCATCTGGCACCATATCAGGGGTAGTGCATGAAGCCGAACTTCCATCCACAATGGCCATGACACCTCATCGCCTCCCATTGCCTCCCCTTCACATAGTCCAAGCGAGTGAGATGCCCATGGCTTCCAATTCACGCGAAGAGGTATCCAATTCGACGATGTCTGAGTCTCCCCGCGTTGCTCCCACTCTGCCAAACCTTCCTAAAATGGTACCTGTGGCACAACCGACTTCGCGTCCAGTTGTGCCCTTGCCTATATTCTCTCCTTTGCTCGACGATAGAAATCGACTTCCAGCTCAAAGTCTAGATCTTACGGCGCTTACTATGGATCCTCGTGTCCTGCCACAATCCCTGCCGGCCCGTAGTCTTGAGATCTCTGTGCCAAAATACGAGCGTCCATCAGTGTGGTGCATTGACCACGTTGCCTGCAGGAGCTTCAAATTTTCATACTCAAGGGATGAATCTGGCGCGCTTGAACATCAAGCCCATCTCGATGTCCACGTTCCCGAGATTCAGGGTGCCTCATATGAGTATACCATTAACTTGAAAGCTACACTTCCTCCTCGTGGATGGAGGTGTTCCAAATGCTCTCAGCTTGCCGGCGACTTGGTCTTCTATCCCGTCGCCGATGCAGGCGAGGCAGTCGTTGTGCGTTATATGATTGCTTGTTCCGTTCCGTCACTGACAACACAATTGTGTTTTAGTGCGAAAATTGCTTGATCCAGGGATCAACACTGCGGTCCCAGACCTTTATCGTTTTCTTTTGGAGCAACCGGCATCAAGTAAGCGACCCCGATTGCATCCCTCAACTCCGGCCTATCGAACCTACCTGCGACGATTGTCAAATGTTGATAAAAGAAAGTGGCGCGTGGTTCCATTGTATTCTTTGCCGCCACATCAAGAGCGGCGACCTTGTGCGTCTCCTCATCATTCGTGAAGATAATATGACTTATTTGTTACATTGCCCAGTGTTCCCCTTGCTTTGGAAAGCGATCTTCAGGAGCACCTCTACCTTGCCTGCATGTTCGTTGTGTTTCTCCTATCGTTGTGCCTGCCTCCCCGTTGCCGGTCACCCCTCCTAGCAACACCCCTTGGTCGACCAGATCCGTGCGTCCTTCGGCACGACCAATGATCAGCCGTGATTGGTCAAACAATTCGTATGAATCATCTTCCCCGCCTTCGTCGTACCTCAGAACACCTTCCGAATTCCCATTCTCCGATATTGCAGTGAAATCTCCAGGTTCCTCGGCATGCACTCCGGGGTACAGACATCTCCGATCTCCTTACATACAAGAGAGTCTCCACGCGATCACTGGAACGAGCTTGAAGTTGAACCAAGAATTCTCGATACCCCCAACACCCCCTTCGCGCCCGTCCACTATCAGGACCCCACCTCCGGAACATCCCAGTCAAAGGGCTACAAGAGAGCGTTTGACACGATTGAACACTTCACCCGCACCTCGAGCTCGACACCGTCCGTAGGATATAAGTACCTTTCTCGGTATCTATCTGTCCTCTGAGTTCAACTTGTACCACCACTGCTTTCACTTTTTCAAGCTCTTGCGCTACTTGTTGCTTGCCCTCTCTGGCTAACTTCTGTTCTTCTTCGGTGAAGTTGAGACAAAAAACTTTGTACACTTGTTTCCTCCTAAGTTCAACCTAAGTATGTGAGTATTCGGTCATCAGGGGCTCAAAATTCTCCGACATGCCACCACCACCACCCCCTTCACCCCCGCCGCCCCGGCCCCTCCCCAACACCTTTAAGCCAAGGAATGTCAAAATCGCTGACTACTGTCCTCTGGCATATCAAAAAGTTCTCAGTGTAGAAAAGCAGATGAACATTGTCAATGCACCAGACAGCGAAGTCGCCCCTCTTCGCGTGCTTGGCTACCTTCTCCAAGAAGACCTCCTCGACACCGGCATCAATCGCTTAGCCAGATCCATCATGAATGCCAAAGACGATCAGCTCGTCCAGCTCGGCACATTTTACGCGAAGTATTTCATCGGCATATGTTCGTGCATTCTCCAATATCTACTAATATCTACTCAGTCTTGATTTGTCTACCTTCCCCAGTTTACCGCTACAAGGGAGTCACCCCTGCACCGTCCCTTTGCCCATCTCGAGATTATGGTGACCGAACTTCCCACTTGCGGACGATTCTTCAAAGGCCACCCAGCGAGCGTTCGCACAGCAATGCTAGAACATTGGTCCGAATAACCTTCCTGCGTTGTCAATCCTCATTCACAGTTCCTGTTAGGTTTTCCACCGCGATGGTCGACGAGACTTCCTCTCGCAAGTTTACGACGTGTCTGATCTTTCCTTGGAGGCGGCTAATTTTCATACTGAGACCCAACTCACTCGCAATATCATCGAAGTCGCTCATATCATCCCCGAGCACATAACGGAGATCGGTGTGAATGACACCACCCCCGAAATTGCGGCGCTATACACTTCTTCGAGTGAAGATGTTGATACCAGCGTGAGCATTGATTCGCGCTTCAACATCACATCCTTATCAGTCCCTTAGGCCGAGAAAGGGTTGTACATGCAGAGTATGCTCTATGCGTTTGGAGGGATCGACGTAGCAGAAAAAGCTGTAGGGGACCTCATTCACGATCCCTCGAATATTTTGGTGCTCGGTGACCTTGGCCACATCTTATTCGACACGTACCATATGTGGTTTGAGCCAACGGTAACTGGTTCTGCTCATACGATTACCCGACGTTTCTAATGCTGTTGTAGGATCAGAATGACACTGACGGACATCCTCTTTGGAAAGTCTGTTACCATAAGGAATACCTTCGAGCTCGAAGCCCAGACGGCCTCGTCTTCCTTACCAGGTTGCCTCCAGCCAAAACAGTGACAATTGACGACTCGACCTTCAACATACCCGGTCCCAACGCACAGTATCTTCGAATACATGCGGCCTGCTGCCGGGTGGCTTGGTTATCAGGACTAGTCGATATCCTCCCTTCATTATTTCCGTCCCCAGGGCCGACCCCTCCACCTGAGAACGACTTCGCCCAATTCGACGATTTCCTATACATCGTTTCGTCCCGCTTGGAGAATGGTACCGTGGTTCCAAAGGTTCTGAACAAAGACTTCGTCGAGACGACTTTCGAAGATTTTGTTCTGAGTTGCATTGAAGATCCAAATTCAGGTTTCAACCGCCGTTTGAATCATGACGTACCCACAGTTGATACTTAGGATGCTACCGACGTCTTACAACGTCGGAATAATTGCAAGCTGAGACTTCTACAGCATTCAGTTCATTTTTACGCGGAATTCTTCAAATGGGAGGCGCGATTCTTCATGATTCCACGGTCTTGTAGGACCGCTATTGGGTCACCGACTCACATTGCTCCTTGATTCGATGCATCGTTCCGGTCTCAGCTCCAACCGGAGGTCGTTACGTACAATCTTATCCAAGTGTTTTGGGTTGCTTCTCAGTCTGATGAGCACGCTTGGAGGGTCTGGTCGGATGTGCCTACAGAACAAGAAATCCATGGCAAGGATTCCAATTCCAGTCAGAGCAGACCTCCGTTCAATTGGCCTCTTTCCAAAAGGCAGCTAGCTCACCCCTTAGGTCTTCATCGCATTCTCCCAAGCCCTTCTCGCAGCCGAGTCACTGCAGGCGAAGGAAGGACCGCTGCTGCCCCCTTTACCCCTGTATAAACGGATAAGCCTCGGTTAAACCAGCCCCTGCATTGTTCGCCTCTTCTCGCCAACCTCTTTTTCTCCTTCTCCTCATTATTATACCCGAACTCAATGACTCTTTTCACCCAGGCTCGCTTCGACTGACTCAGCTCTCGGACCTAATGCACAGATAAGAGCTTCACACCAACTTGGGGGGGGTTCCCATCTCTTCACCAAAATGTCACCAACGAACTCAGTGACAAGCGTACTGGTCGAGGACCGCATCAAACTACCATCAAAATCTGGCGTTTTCATCGCAGAGGAAGAAAGCGCTCTGGACCTGGAAAGTTCACCCAGTTTTTCGTATCCACCAAAAGCGTCTACGAATCCTTCAAGTCGGATATGGATGCAAAAAGATCTTCACGATCACGAAGGCGGGGTAACATCAGCTGGGGTTCCCCACATGTCAGGCCATGCGCAAACCCGACGTTTCTCCAGTACATCAGTGAGACCTGTCAATCTACTTGGATCAGGAAAAACAGATGGAGCCTCTTCAACTGAGCGTGGTGGACCCGTCGAACGCGGTACTCGAGTCGTGGATGTCGATGGCGCATCGATCATCATACCGTCCTTGCGGTACACTGGTTCTACTCGACCACCTTCAAACTCCTCGGCGATTACAGCGACGTACAGACGAAGGGCTTTGGTCCACTTTATCACCCTCTGCTGGTGCTTGTTCTTGAATGGATGGAACGATGGAACAACTGGTCAGTGATCCTACAGTAGACGCATTTTCAACCAGTTTTGCTCAGTCGATTTGCAGGCCCCCTCCTCCCCGTCATCCAAAGAGACTTCGGAGTCAGTCTTCTAATATGATGCCAGTATCGCACGTTTTCTGATGCGAGCTTAGGTTGGCTTTGCCGTCGTGTCAATGTTATTCGTATCAAATTGCATTGTGAGTGCTGATTCGTTCAATCTTCTGATAGCTAGGCTGATATGATACGATCTAATAGGGCTTCATCACGGGAGCCGTCTCAAATGTCTGGCTGAATGATAGATTCGGGTTCGGCAAGGTAAGATCAACTCTGTGAGCGTCCGAAACGATCGCTCAGTTTTGGCTGTTTTCTACAGGTCATTGTCCTAGGTAATAGTATCTGCATCAAAGCCACCAACTCTAAGCGTTCTGACGCTGAACTAGGCGCTGTTTGCCAACTATGCACCTATGTGATCCAAGCTCCTCGGCCGCCATTCCCTCTCATGGTGCTCGCCAACGGTCTCGCAGGCTTCGGTCTTTCCCTTCAGGTTCGTTTTCGTCGCGGAGCTCTGAGTTTTCCCTGATTTGCGTTGCTTCATAGAATTCTCAAGCCAACGGATTTGTCGGCGTGTCGAAAGGTAACGTACCCCTTAAGCTCGGCCTGCTCCATGCATCATATGGTAAGTCTACACACATGTGTTGCTTGATCCGAGGGTTCTCGATGAGCGTTCTTCCTGCGCCTCCCTATTACATCTTGCTATTGTGATCGTGAACGTTGTTGTGTCGACATTTCTGATGATTGGTGTGCACGTCCATTATAGGTCTCGGCGCGTTCGCCTCTCCCCTTGTGTCTACACAGTTTTCGGAGCTACCTCATTGGTCGTATCATTACATCATCTCAGCTGTTATGGCCCTTTCGAACGTCATTACACTCAGCGCGGTGTTCCGATTCAGGACTCAAGATGGTGCGTCTAGTTTGTTATTCTCATAGACGCCGCGATGTTCATGCCTCTGAACGGCAGAGGTGTTGGCTAGCCAGGGCATTGAGCCTGGTGAAGTCACTGTCCAGAGAGAGAGCAAGTTTAAGCAGATCATCAGATTCAAGAGTGTGCACTTCCTGGCTATATTTGCTCTGATTTACATCGGTGTGGAGGTGACGTTAGGAGGTGCGTACTCATCACTTCCACCTGAACATTGGTGGGGTAAGCATAGCTCATCCCTTCAAATTCTCATAGGTTGGATCGTCACTTTCATCATCAACGAACGTGACGGGGGGCCATCCGCCGGTTACATTTCTTCGGGGTTCTTTGGCGGTGAGTTGTCCTGTGTACAGCCGCTCTTGTCGCAAACCCATTTGCCTTCATCGGGGAGGGTCGAATTCGGCCGAGCGGCAATATGTTCGCATGCCAAATTGCAGTGACTGACACTCTTGTTTTTAGGACTAACCCTAGGCAGAGTGGGGTTACTGTGGCTGAATAAACGGGTCAGTGGGAGGCTAGAATATTAAACGTTCGCGGTCGGCTCTAACTTTGGCACAGATTGGGGAACGCCGTGTTATTTTCGTCTATACGCTTCTCGCGATTGGGTTCGTGTGCCACCTATACTCCTCGTACGGCTGACCTGATTGGCCGTTAGACTGGAGGTGACCATTTGGGTCGTCCCCTCCATCATCCAGAATGCCCTAGCTGTCAGTTCCTTCATCATTTGTTCCCCCGCACGATGTATATATCTTGACAACTGACAACCATGGATGATTAGGTTTCTTTCATTGGGGTTCTACTCGGGCCTATGTTTCCCATCATTGTCAGTCATGCGAGCCATATCTTCCCTCGGTGGCTCTTGACGGCGTGCGTCGGGTGGATTACCGGGATTGGGATGGCTGGTTCCGCCGCCTTACCGTTTTTCACCGGTCTTCTTGCTTCGAGATATGGAATTGGATCCCTTCAGCCGCTGTACGTGGCTGCTCGTAAATTCCTTGATATGATATTGACTTGATTTCTGCTAGGATGGTTTCCATGATGTGCACGATGGTTGGTGTCTGGGCTCTGGTGCCAGCCGGGCAACGGCGTGTCGACTAGTGTGATTTGTAAATCGTAGATTACACCTTCCTGAGGTCGCATATGTGCCAATGATGTTATTGTCGATTTTTTCTTTCTTTTTGGAAATAGATCTGGCTTGGGAGCCCTGGAATCTCATGGGGGACGGGCCGCATTCGGTCTGTACCTTTTTGGGCTTACATTTCCACTTGGCGGTGTAGCCGGGCACATTTGAAGCGTCCCTTCTTCTTTCCTTCCATTGCCTACTCTCCCAGTACCCATGGACCCTCAGCAGGATCACCAAAAGGACTTTGTGCCGGCGTATTTTCCCATCGATGGTGACGCTCAGAGACCCCCTGCGAATTCTTTGGATGGCTTGTCATTGCCGGTCGCGATGTACAATCCAAATTCTCTCCAAATGCCACCACCACAATCGCAGCAACAGCAGCAGCAGCAGGCGTTATCGAGCTCACAGCAGCAAGCCAGTATGGACATGCTGAATTTGATGGCGTCTTTACAAGGCAGCGAGACGCATATACCCATGCCACAAGCCACATCGACGGCGTCGACGTCCTCGCTTAACCCACAATTGCTACTCGAGCAGCAATTCAAGTTTAATCAACTTCGTCAACTTCAGCAGTTGCAGCAGCAGATCTTTCAACAGCAGGTGAGGAGTTTTACCATGATCATGAGTCTCCAAACCGCAGATCCCACGTCCTTGCGTTGGACAAATTTGTGTTGAGATTCTCATGGGAATGCGACCGGCTTGCTGAGACGAAGGGCCGGGCTCGGTACATGGTATGAGGACGTTGGTTTCTGGGTCTGCAGTGGACTTCTCAGTGCTTGTTGTATCCTCAACAATGATCCCTCTTTTTCCCTGGCTTTCAGCTCGCTATCATCAGCAGTAACCAGAATTCCATGATCCAGGATCCTCAGCTGGATCGCACTACGAATTACCATGGATTGCCGACTCCCAGTGCGTATTTTTTGCGATCATTTTTTGCCCCCCCTTTTCCCATATTTTCCATGAACGCAACCACAGACCAATCCTCCGAAATCCTTCCTCAACACTCGAATGAATTTGTGTCACCGATGAGCCTGCAGCAAATGCCTTTGGACATGCGGATACACGCCCAATCCTTCGATAACCAAATGATGACGCCTCCAGCCGACACGATAGACACCTCTCGATCACATCCCCGCTACTCCCCTCGCGGCTCAGCGTCCGCCCCAGCCCACGTCGCTTTTCGTTCAAGTCCAGAATTTCATGCCTTGCCATCTCCCGCAGAACTCGAATTCGATGCGATATCTCCTCTCGCGAGCCCTTGGCTTCAACCTCAAGCTTCTCACATGCAGTCATACCCCCCTCATGCATCGACTTCTTCAGCTGTTTCCGTTCCCAGTCAAAAACGCACGGCCTCGCCTTCGTCGGCCGAACAGATGGCTCGTAAGAAGCAGTCTCCTGCTATCAGGCCAACCAACCCATCTACCAAAAAAAGCAATAACACGTCTCGTGGAGGCTCGAAATCTGTGAATTCGACCCCCCTGTTACGTTCTACTCGATCCAGAAAAGGAAGCGTTGCTGGTGAGCTTGTTGGGGATACACCATCGCCGGTCGATTTGTCGTTATCTATGCCACCACCTGCTTCGACTTCCCATTCAAATGGAACTACGAATAACATCCCCCCGTCACCGGGGCTTTCGGCTCAGCTAACGCCAGTGACGCCTGCTAGTATAATGAAGTTAGGTCGACTGGGTGTTGATAGCAGCTTGACGCCCAAGTCATTCCCTCAAGGACCATCGGCGAATAGGATCCAAAAGAAGTCTTCTACTGGAATACACGCTAGTCCAGGATTGAAAGCGATTTTACCTGGTGCGTTCCCAAGCACCCACCCATTACATACCTCTGCTTATTCAATGCCTTGATTCGCCCTTCCTAGCTGGCGCAACGCCTTCAGCCACTACTACCAGTGCTCAGCCCCAGCCCATCATGCAGGTCCGCAAAACCTCGCATAAAGCTGCTGAACAAAAACGTCGAGACTCACTCAAAACGACCTTTGACGACCTTCGTGGGCTCCTGCCTCCCATTCCTCTCCCAAATGACGAGAAGTTTCCCGAAGAACCTTTGCTACCCGGGGCTCTTCCTCCTCGTGGGCCCCCCAAAGCTGGGAACGACGGGCCTAATAAAGGTGTCAGCAAGCTTCAGCTGCTCATCTGCGGCAACGACTATATACGGCGACTCAAAGGGCGCGTGGAACGACGTGATGATGAAATCGAGAAGTTGAGGAAGGAGGTGAAACGGCTGAGGTTGCATATGGTGGATAAGGGGATTCCGGAGGCTGATGGCGCTGGTGGGGATGAGGATGAGCTGGATTTGGAGAGAGATTTGGACGCGGTGGAAGCGACGATGAAGAGCAAAACTCTCTCCGTTGATGGGGAGATGGATGGTGACGAGGACATGGGCGACGAAGTGTAGGTTTTTCTGTGTATAACTTCATGCCATCCTGGACACTGTTCGGTTGTTTATACGGTGAAAGTTATTCACCCCCTTGGCTCGCAATCACACTGGAGGCATGTGCAAGTGGATTTATCATATTGTTCCCTGATAAATTATATACCTCTTTTTCGACCATTCATCCATGTAGTTTGTAGTTCGTAGGCTCATTATTAAAATAATTCGGTCCCTTGGGTAGTCGAGTTTCTGTAGAGTAGAAGTTTAGTATTGCATGTGCAGTAGTTACATATGTATTCGTGTACGTTGTGGTTGCAGGTGGAGGTGGGAACGCGCTTTGATGGGGATGGTGCCTTGACATACGGCACACAAGCGCGTGAAGGTTCCTCGGGCGTTGATAAGCTCGCTGTCGTGTTGGGAAGACGACTTTGGCTGACCCACATTTCCACTCAGACCTCTCTTGAACCTCAACCACCACCATCGCCGTCATGTCCATCGCCGTCCGAAGTCCGCTGTGAGTAGCTCTCGTTATCGTTCGTGACGACGTCGGTGAGGGGAACTAACACCCTTCAGTTCAGCCGTATTCCTCCTCCACATTGCTCTGGAAATTCCCATTGCTATCCAAGGCGTATACTCGCCGGAGTCTCTTCCTTTCCTCCAACTTAACAATACGACTTTAGTTTTTTTGAAGGTACGTCATCATCTTGAGGTTTTTCTGAAAAAAGGAAAAGATGACGTGTTGCTCACTAACTTTTTCTCGATTTAACATATTAGCTTTACGCTGCGCTTTCTCTGGGCACATGTATCGCCGCGTTTTTGTGTTTTTCCTTACCTGGTATGTTTGACTTTCATTCCCTCGGAGGAAGGTTCGGACAAAAGGGCGTATCTGACACGTTGCGATAGAGTTTTTGCCGGGAAAACGTGCTCTTGCGATTTCGTTATGCGTGTATCACAGTATCTGCTCCACAATCCTCTATCAAAGCCCTCGGTTCATCCCTCACTCCTTTGGCGACTTATTCGAGCAGTGCGTATCATATTCTTGACTCTTACAGGTTGCGCTCACCCAATCACCTTCTGTAGATACAAGGTCACTCCTGAGATCGTTTGGGGGACTCTTCACGGTGTTGTTGGCCTTCTGATGGTTGTGTGGTGGCAAGGAACGGTCCACTTGGCTGCAATGGCCAGGAAGATCCAATAGACGCGTCGCAATGATCTGGAACATGGAGAGATGTGTGTAGGTCGGCTATGGAGCGAACTTGGATGGGATGCAGAGTGTATGTATGGATTTTTATTCTTGATATTATTTTTGTATAGGCTCAAGATGTTCTCGATCATACCCACCATAATACCGACGCCTATCTATGTCGGTTCCCCGTCCTCCTTGTCCTTTTCCGAGTCGTTCGAGAGATTGAGCTGCGTGCAGCGAATGAACCTACACGGTCCTGAACCGTCCCAGAGTATGCGACGATAGCAAGACATACACTACACCAGAGTTTCTTGAACTTCTACCCATTTTCTCGTGAGAGGAAACGCACTCACAACATCCCTACTCTTCGCGTGCCGACACCCAACACAATGCATCCACCGAGGGTCTCCAATGGGCTTCCTGCAGTCGTCGCATTCAGGTTGAAACACTTTCCAACTCGGGATGTAATCCTCCTCGCCGACTTGGAGACGATTGACCCACTGGAAGGCGATGAACGTCGACTCTGATCTAAGAGATTCATCCTTCGTCAGACACCGTTCGCACTATGGGCATCGTCGTCAACATAGAAGCATCGCAGCGAATCTTGCACGATCACACTCACGTACAAACTCTGAAGGCCCGAGTTATCCACGATTCTCGATACCAACCCTATCACCAAATCTCCCAAAAGCCTCTGGCACCTCGTGCAAACCAATCCCTTTTGTTCATCCTCGTTCAAACTTGGGAATTGTGTGCGTTTCTCCTTGAACGTAGCGGCTTGTATCTCCGGCACGTAAAGTTCGTATTGCTCAGAAATCAGGGATGACTCGGGATTTGTCCACTGGGATGCGAGGCGGTAGTATCGAGCTGGATTTTCCTTGATGCGCCAAATCGGCTCTGAGTTGGGGGATGGAACTCGCGCTTCATTGTTTCCGTCCGTCATGGCACAGGTATACCCAGGTTCGCCGCGAACGTTGGTGATAGACGACATGTCCAGTTCGTTCGTTGACATCGCGTGGTGGGTACCAATGCCTTACTAGGCGTTCGACCAGCTTTATTGCCGATCGATGTTGACTACACGCTTGTGATGCGTGTACGTATGGATGGTGACAGAATGTCAAGATTATCTGAAGAACCCACAGCCCCGAAGGTTCTTCTGAGATGTGAAATGGAGACGCGAAAATCCTATGATTGCGGCCGAGGTAGCAAAATAGTAAACAGGGTTCAAGGTTGCGTAGTGATTCAAGCTTTTGAAACGCGAGGGAAGCACGGTATCACACTAGGCTTCTTCACTCTCAGTAGCTCGGTCTTGAGAGAAGGCGATGACGACGATTCCCTTGACCCAACAAAAGGATGTATGCGATATCCTGGAAATGACGCACGGGAGCTCAGAGAGCGTCATTCATAATTTAGACGACAAATTGTGTCAGTCGACAGGCCGTTGCCCTGCTGGTACAAAAGCCCAAACACCAACCATCGTACACATCATGGAAACCATCCTGGTCGGTATCAGATCAAGATGGCATCCACAAACTTCTTGCATGGGCACTCACAATGGTTGAAGAGAACTGATTCCATATCTTGAAGCAAGGAGGCCAGTGAGAAGCGGCAACGCGGCGGAACCAGCGGTCCCAATCCCGACAACCCATCCGATGCACGCCGTCAAGAGTCGCCGAGGGAAGATGCGGGTCGCCTGACTGATGATTATGGGGAACATAGGTCCGAATAAAACCCCAATGAAAGAAACCTAATTATCCATAGATATCAGTTATTATGTATGGAAAGCCGGAAGGGCCTGCTCACTTAACCGAAGGTCCGATCAAAAACGTGGCGTTAACAT